>JANRMT010062842.1:29840327-29943551 GCA_026402145.1 Polypterus bichir lapradei
ATTTTAAGATATCTTGAAATGTATTTGAGATATCTTGAAATGTGCAGGAAGTCATTTTAAGATATCTTGAAATGTATTTGAGATATCTTGAAATGCACAGAAAGTCATTTTAAGATATCTGAAAATGCATTTCAGATATCTCAAAATGAATTTGGGATATCTTAAAATGAGAAGGAAGTTGTTTTGAGATATCTCGAAATATAATTTAGATATCTTAAAAAGCATTTAAGATATCTTGAAATTCATTTTTTTTTCAGATATCTGAAATACATTTTTAGATATCTAAAATGAATTTTGTGATATCTTAAAATGGGTCTCTGCTCCATTTCAGATATCTAACAATGTATTTCAAGATATCTCAAATTGTATTTCAAGATATCTAAAATGCATTTTAAGATATCTTTAAAAGGACACTCAATTATTTCAAGATATCTCAATAGCATTTTCAGATATCTACAATACAATTTAAGATATCTCAAATACATTTCCAGATATTTCAAAACAGCTTCCTGTCCATTTTCAGATATCTCAAATACATTTTAAGATATCTCAACATCACTTCCTGCTCATTTGAAGATATCTCAAATACATTTTAAGATATCTTATAATAAACAAGAAGTCCCATTGAAATAATAGGCAATTTTACAGGAAATGATTTTGAGATATCTTGAAATGCATTTAAGATATCTTAAAATGCATGAAAGGTCAATTTAAGATATCTGAAAATTCATTTGAGATATCTTGAAATGCAGAAACAATTATTTTGAGATATCTGAAACTGTATTTGAGATATCTTGAAATGCATTTGAGATATCTCAAAATGTATTGCAGATATCTTAAAATGTAAAGGAAATTATTTTAAGATATCTCAAAGCGAGTTTCAGATATCATAAAAAGTAAATTACATTTTAAGATATCCAAAATTCATTTTGAGATATCTCTAAATGTTAATTTGGCTTGCCATAGTGTATTGTCTGCAGTCAAAAATAATAAAGAACAGAGGTGCTAATTTATTATTGTGTATCCTAAAGTGTTCCATGCTTAATGTTTCTTGGTCAAGTCGACTTCCATCAGTTCATCCTCTTTCTGTATTTGCTTATTGCCTGTGAGAGTCAGACGCCCAGACCAGCGGGAGTGGGCAGCATTATGATGCCAGCCTCTAATGGTAAAACTATTGTCAGATAAAAATTCCACCCACAAACGTTACAGCCCAACTGCTCTAGTACATTTTAGAAGTCATGAAATGTTTTTCTTCCTACAGAAAGTAAAATCCCCAGACATACTGTAACACCTTACTTCAAGCATAATCATATTTGCTATGGCTATAATTCAGTTTCTGAGTTCTTGATACAATAAATAGAATTAGATTATATTGTGGGTGTATAAAGAAATTAAACACATGTTTCTTGATATTCATGCTATACACAAGGATGATTTAGAAGTTTTAAAATTTATATACTAATAGTTAGTGCCTGTGATTATCTGCAATTGATACACTTCAGCATTATAGGAACAGTTATGTTTAAAATTATTTATCTTAACATTTTCATCCACTTTTCTTACATAACCGTGCATAATGTCTGCAAAAATACATTTCCTTCTAGTGAATTTGAATTGAGTGCAGAACACTAGCATCCTGCTCAGTGGTGATTCTCACCTTGTGCCCTTGCCCGACTGTATTGTCTTTTTTTGCCACCAGGAAATATATATATAAAAAACACAACATAATTCTTTATTCAAATTTGCTCTTAGTAAAGCAAGCAAAGGTATAACTGATCTCACATATTACAAAAATTAGTAATGACATTTAATACTTTCCAAAACATACATATCACAACAAACGTATAGAACTAGGGCTGCTGCTCAATTAAAAAATGTAATCACAACTAATTGAATGATTAAACTTTTAATTGCAATTAACTGCATAATAATCACAATTTATCATATTTCTTCAAGCATATTCGTATTTTTCAATAGCGCAGAAATACCTCAGTGATTAATTTCTAATAAAATTATTTTAAATAATTGCTTTCCTTTGCATAATTATTATTATTATTTCCTGAACAAAGCTCTTTTTGCCTGGTTATACGGTTTGGTCAGGGGACCAACTCTAGGAAGAGTCCTGGCGATTCCAAACTTTTTCCATTTCATTATTTATTGAGGCCAGTATACTCCTGGAAACACTCAAAGCTTTAGAAATGGTTTCATACCCTTTCCCTGAACTATACTGTACCTCACCATAATTTGATAAAAGATGTCTACAGAGAGTTCCTTGGACTTCATGGCTTGAGTTTTTGTTCTGACATGCAGTGCAACGTTATATTCACAGGTATGTTCCTTTCTAAATGATGTCCAATGAATTCAGTTTGCCCCAGGTGGACTCCAATCAAATTCTTGACACATCCTGAGGATAATTAAAGGCAACAGGATGCATCTGCAATTTGGAGTGCCAGTGTAACTGGTCTGAACACTTATATATATGAGAGATTTCCATTTTCAATTTTTAATGAATATTGTGAATATTTCTAAAAACATATTTTCAGTTTCTCATTATTTGTTATTATTATTAAGTGTAGATGGATGGGCAAAAATGGTAAATTTATGTATTTAAAATTAAATCTACAGCACAATAAAGTGTGAAGAAAGTAAAGGGATCTGAATGCTCTCTGAATCCACTGTATGCTAAAAAGGTACAAATACACATGTAGCAAACATTATCTGCGTATATTAACAAAGTGTAGGTATGTTACTAAGTGTAAAGTAATGAGAATTGCCAATACCTATCAGTTACAGTTCTATAGTACAGGATGCAGAATGTCAGTCCTTGGCACAGCTTATGGGCACATAGTGTCATTGTCTGTTAGGATGTCTGCTATTCCAGCTCAGTACCATTAAGCACAAAGGAAACAATACCTCCTTCGCAATGGGTATCTTATTATAGACCCTGATGGCTAAGGGTACAAATGACCTCACAAAGAGTTGCTTGGAGCAACACAGTTGTCTGCAGGTCCTCTTTTGTTTAGCCAAGACCTCATACAGGGGGTTGTCCAGGATAGCAAGTGAGTGACCTCTACTACTTCCTCTGCTGAATCCAGTCTGACTCCCAAGACTGAACCAGTCTTTTTAATCAGTATATAATTTTGTGGTAAATCATGCAGCAGATCTCATTTTATATGATCATTTACTCTGATTTCAATAAAGTCACAAAAGTTCTCATACTGCTTGTCATTTTAGATTTATTGGTTGATATACAGCATACATATTCTTCACTGACTACTGTGGAACACCTGCATAGCGTAAAAACAGAAAACCTCTACGGGGTGAAATTGGGAGGGGTTATGGAATGTGGATTCACTTTTGAGAATACTGTCCCAGGTTTGTTTCATTTTAATCAATTTCTTTTTAATACTTGCTTCATGTTTCATTTAATCACACCATTCTCCTTGGCTGGTATGTTGGGGACATTCAACTGTTGCTGTGACATCATCGTCAAATCATGGTGTGGTGGACAACATCTTATGTAAAGACAAAAGACTGCTGGCTGCACCTTGTCTGAACTTTAAATTAAGTTAAGTAAGTCAAGTAAAGACTTTTTTGCACTCTCTAAATAAAATCATTTCAATTTATGCTTACTTCTGACTTTGAGCTTGGCTTCCCTTTTTAAAAGAATGTTTGCCTACTTATGTTGACCTTTGCCTGTATATGAGTCTGACAATTAGTTATCACTCGATCCTAGGTCAGAGAGGACAGATTTGTTAGATAATTACACAGGTCACAAGTTTAAAACTTTTAACAATTTAAAATTTTCATACATATGCACATGTTTTAAGAATAGCATTTCCAGAAGACCATGTCACAAAATGAGTCACTTCCACCTTATGCAAATGTACAGATCATCCAAACCTCTATTAACTGCACCTCCTTAGGAAACAGAACTGACTCAAGCCTACCATTCAGATGCACTCTAAGGTATTTGTATGCCCTCACCATCTCCACATCTTCACCATCAATGAGAAGTGGCAGTAAAGTGGGCTTGAGCCTCCTGAAGGCTTCGATTATTTTATTTGTCGTACTGATTTTAGGCTGCAGGTGGTTCAGTTTGCGCCATTCAGCAAATTCCTTCACTAGTGCCCTGAATTCTTTCTCTGGGCACCTCAGATACACTTAACCAGGGGTGTGCTACTGGAAGATGTCTGCAGAAGACATGACTACAAGGTATATTGTACACCTCAGTATTGTATCTTATGTTTGAGGTGTACAGGACAAATAGAATGGGAACTGGTGCAGTTTCCTGTGGAACCAAATCTGATACAAAGTTCTTGAGCCACAAAACTTACGGCACTAACAATTAGGTAGTCCATTATCCAGGACAGAATGGTAGCATCAACCCTCACTGACTGGAGCTTCTTCCCCTGTAGTCTGAAGTGTATGGTGTTGAATTTACTAGAGTAGTCAACAAACAATATCCTCACCATGCTGACCTGTTTTTACAGATGGTAGTAGACTCTATTTAACAGAAAGGTGACTGCCTTGTCCATCCCTGTGTGGTCCTGATACTCAACTTGCAGAGGATCCAGTACCGTTCAGGCCAATGGTTGCAAGTAAGACAAAACTATTCTTTCCAATGTCTTCATAATGTGTGAAGTTAGAACCAACAGTAGATAGTCATTTAAGACTGCATTATCTTGGGGACAGGATCCACACAAAATGTTTTCTATGCAGTGCAGCTGGAACCCTGTGTAAGGTCAGACTCAAACTGAAGATACTAATCTCTAGAAAATTGGAGAAGCAGAGTCTACTCTGGCTGCTCTCTTTTTTCCTGGTATCCCTAGAGAATTTGATTGTGGAAGACCCATTGCTAGTGTGGCTTCTCTTTTCTGGAAGTAATCCCTTCACCATGTAGTGCTATGCCAGTGTCCTAATCGCCTTTATTTACATCCTAAGAACAAGGCAGTCGATTACATTTGTTACATTACATGGCTATGCCTAAGTGCAGTATAATTGATAATGCAGTAATAATCCAGGTGTGATGATATCTTACAACAATGCACAGTTCATAGCCCGCCTTTGCTGATGCACTATCAAGTTTCATTCTCTTTTGTCAATTTCACATATTTTGGACTTTTTTGAACACTTTGCCACTGTACTGTGCATCTCCTACCAAAGCAGGGATGGATACTACCAAAGAGCTGAAAAGTCTTCTATTAATAGGGTTTGATTTTCTGCCATACTGGCAAAACCTACACCCCACTGAGCTTTTGATTGGCAAATAGATTTCTTTTGATCTTTTCATCTTAACTTCTTAATCTGAATATAAGAACAAACATCAAAGGTAAGAAGTGTTCCCATTTGGCCTAAATGTCAGGAATGTGTTTTTTGTAATCTAAATAACCTGTTTACTTGTTGCCTTAATCATTCCCTATTAGGCTTTCTTTTTAGCAATGTTGCAAAAGATTATCTTTTTTCAAAAGAAAGTGGTTGATTTATTTTACTTTATGAAATGATAACTAATCCTTAGCATAATTATGAATAAATGTTATAAAGTAAAATAGTAACAGGTATCAGTAGTGATAATACTGATATTGACTTTTACTTAAATATACTACTTCACACTTTGACACTGTACGTCTGATAAAGTTAAGCCATTAATCAGTTAATTTTAAGATAAGAGAGATATAATATCTCTTTATGAGACATATGTCAGGTTAATTAATGACACATAAATATAGTGGGTATGAATATAATAGGAAGCTTTAGGATTTTGGGGTTTACATTGACAGAACATTCTTATCATATAAGCAACATGCAGAACTGATTAAAAAGGCAAATGAAATGTTCAGTGCAACATGGTGGCACATTGGTAGCAATGCTGCCCCCCGGGTCCTCCCTGCGTGGAGTTTTCATGTTCTCCCCATGCCTGCGTGTGTTTCCTCCAGGTGCTCCAGTTTCCTCCCACAGTCTATAGACATGCAGGTTTAGTGAATTGGTGACGCTAAATTGGCCCTAATGTGAGGTTGGTGTGTGCTCACCCTGTCTAGGTTTGTTCCTGCTTTGTGCCCTATGGTAGATGGGATAGACTCCAGCACCCCAAGCTGCGGGTTAGAAAATGACATGAAATGTTTGGTTATATAATAAAAATGTTTGATTATAAAAAGAAGGGCATTATGCTCAGACTATACAATGAACTAGTGAGACCACAACTGGAGTATTATGTGCAGTTTATTTTTGTATAGAGCTTTTTACTGAATGCAAGCTCAGAGTGCTGTAACACGTTCACAGGTAAATATAGTTACAAACTTTACAGATTACATAAGGCGTGCACATAAAGACCCAGATTTGTTTAAACACACAGCTAAACAAAGCAGTCCCAAATTGATTAACATAAATGGAACCTAACAATCAGTCCATTAATTGCTGAACTTGGGCCAGTTGACAACTGAGGAGAAGAAAACATAAAAGCCAGTCAAAAAGCATCCCTGGAGAAAGTAAACTTCTGGAGGGTCCACAGTCAGTTATAATAGACAAAGAGAGTCAGATATGGCCAGAGTCTTGAAGACCTCAGCCACCTTGCGGCCCACCTCCTCCTGAGCATTCTGTGGAAGAGTCTATGCTGGGATGTCTGCTACCAGAATCTTTACATCCATTGATTCCAAGGCTTCCTTCATCTCTGGTGTCTTTCCATGAGCAGGAAAATAGCTTGGACGTGGCACAGTGGCACCAAGTTCCACATCAGGACACCGAGAACAAAAACAGAATAGAGGAGGGTTATTAACAGTTCATAATTATGGCATGGAATTTTTATACAAACAACTAATAAACAGTGATGTAGTATGCACAGCTAATCTACAGCTCTACTTAGGGTACACTATACTGTGTATACTGTGTTTTCTAAACAAATCCAAATCATATTATGTGATATCATCTACTGTTAAATTCTACTCCGTACTTGTAAAATTTTTATTTTTTATACTGTATTGAGGATTTGTTCTGCTCTGTGTATTGTATTGTATTTATTGACCCCCTTCTTTTTGACACCCACTGTATGCCCAACCTACCTGGAAAGGGGTCTTTCTTTGAACTGCTTTTCCCAAGGTTTCGTCCATTTTTTTCCCTACTAGGGTTTTTTTGGGAGTTTTTTCTTGTCTTCTTAGAGAGTCAACGCTGGGGGGCTGTCAAGAGGCAGGGCCCGTTAAAGCCCATTACGGCACTTCTTGTGTGATTTTGGGCTATATAAAAAAATAAATTGCATTATATTGTATTGTATACTTAAATTGTGAGTCTTCACATGGATGTAAAAACTGAGTCTGAAAGGGCATCTCTTACATAAGCAGCTAGATCATTCCACAGCTACAGAGACCTCTAAATAAAAGCTCAACCTCTCGTTATTTTGTTAATCCTTGGAACCTTTAATTGGTTATCATTTTGGGACCTTAATGTGCATTCTGGTTTGTAAGAAGTGATAAATTCAGATAGGAAAGGAGGGCCTTTGCCATTTAAGAATGAGGATTTTGAAATCAACTCTAAGCTTAACTAAAAGCCAGTGTAACGACTTAAGAACTGAAGTTGTGTGTTCATACTTTCTAAACATCATTTTAAATAAACCTGAAAGCTACATAAAGAATGGCTTAGAGTAGCCAACAAATAACGCATTACAGTAGTCAATACTTAGACAGGTTGGGTTTTCATTCTTTCTGATCCTATATGTGTGCAAGTCTAAAGATAACAATTCAATTTCTGTCTTCAGTTAGACATGTAATCTCCTCAGGATTTTGTGCTTGGACCATTTTCTCGTGTATATTTTTAAATTAAGAGATGAAATTCAGGAGCACAATATTCATTGTAATGGTGACGGTATTTTTCTTTATGTATTATTTAAACCAAAAAAAACATTCAGTTACATAATCAATTAATAAATTTTTTTGTTATATAAGACAATAGTAAATAATAATTATATGTGTTGAGGGTAATAACTGTTTGAATAATAAGGCAAAACTGAATATGCTTAACTTGAAACTCTTTTAGATTATGTGTCCCCATCTGAGTTTAGATGTGATCTTGGAAAAATATTGTATTTATACTTCAGACATCACACGTTTAACCTGCTTTCTCCACCTCTAAAAAACTGCAGAATTAAGGCATTTTCTTAAGCTACAGCACCTGAAAAGCTTGTTCACTTATTTGTACTGCAGTTAATTCAAATCACACTATTAAGGATCATGACTAGAACTTAAAACTACAACCATAAAACTACAGTACTAAAATTGCATCACTGACTCTTAATTAAATTAGCAGCCTACTTTAAAATCTCCTTCTCAAATATTAAGTTGTAAATGGTTCAGCTTCAGGCAATACAATACAGTCTCACAAAACTGCCTTCCATACAATTCTGAGGATAAATCAAAGTAGTGCAGGAGGCAGAGCCCTGAGCTGTAAAGTGACCAAAAATCTGTAATGATCTCCTTGCCAATATTAGAAAAGCTCCACCAGTCTGGGTATTTAAATCAAGGCTCATTATGTTATATAAGAAGTGACTGGGCAGGCAAACAACTCTGAGAGGCCAAGAAATGGTGGGGTACCACCCGGGTAGCCCTGTTAATAACAACTGAAAAGACAGCCGCAAACAACTCAAACTAAAAGGCATTAAATGGTTAAGAAAAGGTGGTTCTCAGTTGGAACTCTGTCCTCTGGATTAGTCAGTATAACATCTGACGCCACCTTCCAGGAACGAGCCGGCTTTATAGTCTGGGGACAGAAAGGGCGGAGTTTCTCAGGTGGTTGGCAGGTTCTGTTGTTGCTCTTGGGCGCTGTTTCTTGGCTGTAGAGGAGGAAGGAGAAGATAAGGTTAAAGTCAGCACTAGCTTTCATTTCCAAGGTAGGATTGCTTACATTGTCAAAGCCAAGAAGATGGTTCCCTGGAAGCATGTGTGACACTTAGCATTGCACATTCTTGCACTGTTAAAAGTTAAAGACATGATAAACACAGTAGCAGCAGTGCCCAACAGCTGCACATTTTTCACTACTTATTCAAATGTCATTTAGAAAATATGCCCAATAAATGACAGAATTCCAAAATACTTCCCTTCTTCCCACATTTTCTCTCTATAACCAGGATATTCCTCCACATTCTGATGAGATAAAAGATTTTATGTCTATCCTCAATACCTAATCTTCTTTTCTAATTAATCTTTGAATGTTTACATTTTTAAAAGTTCTTGTTCTGCAGCTCACATAATAGCAGCTGAATTTTTATATGTGTAAATAAATGCAAGTATAGCAACATGTCAAACATCTGTATTGCTAAAAATGTAAATACCAGTGATTTAGCATTACTGATTATATTTGTGTCACTGTTTAAGATACTGTCACCAGCTCAGCCAACACAACCAGCTTAACTTAACTAGGAACAACTGAATAAAGAGAACTAGGAAATGAGACAAAAGGAAGGCATGCAGGTGAGGAATAAAATATTCACACTACTGACATCCTTAAATCAGTAGTCACTAGAAAGCAAAAGTAGATGATATTTGTGGAGGCACCAGGGACTTCTAGATTTTCTGTTTCTCACAAACATGGCTGAAACCAGAGACACCAAACTCTTTCAAAAAGCTATATGGTTTTTCTATCTCCAACAAAAACACACGGTACGTGTATGTTAAAATCACCACAAAAACTGCTTCTAAATTGAATCGCTCAAGATATAAATTCCCTTTGCTAAGACATTCATTAATTTTAAACAAAGTTCAGACATCTATAAAAAGCAGCACAACCTTGGACGGCTCCCAGGACATCAGACAGCTAGCCTGATGTGGCCTGTATGCCCAACGTTTTGAGCATCAAATGAAAACAACACAAGACATGTTTTACATGCCAAAATCGGAGACATGTAAACTGGGAAAGGGATACAGATACTTACAGATCACAAACCAAAACCACTTTTTCAGTCTTGGATATGAATGATTCAATGCCCATAAAGCATCTAATTCAGATGGTATTTCAGATCATGTTGTAAAATGCTGTCATTTTCTTGACATTTTTAATGCCTTACCAGGAGAAGCTATAGACATTTTCTTTTTTTTTTTTTTTTTTTATTAATTTTATTACAATCCATACAAAGCAATCAAGTTTTTACAAAGAGAAAAATTAAGAACAGATCGATCCCCACCCCTGAGAGAGAGAGCAAGCCAAACGGCGTTAAATTTAAGGCTTGGAGACATACCTAAGTTAATAAATTCTCTGTGCCTTTTGAACTTATTTTAAAATATTACTGATTAGATCCTGCCATGTTTTGAAAAAAGTCTGTACGGATCCTCTAACTGAGTATTTGATTTTTTCCAACTTCAAATAATATAACACATCGGTTTTCCACTGACTTAAAAGAGGAGAGTTTGGGTTCTTCCAGTTTATGAGAATAAGTCTACATGCCAAAAGTGTAGTGAATGCAATCACAATTTGTTTGTCTTCCTCCGCTTTAAACCCATCTGGAAGAACACCAAACACAGCTGTTAATGGGTTTGGAGGGATTGTAAGTCCAAGGCTATCTGAAAGGTAATTAAAAATGTTTGTCCAGAATAATGTTAATTTGGTGCAGGACCAGAACATGTGACCTAGTGAGGCTGGGACTTGGTTACAACGTTCGCAGGTTGGATCATGCCCTGGGAACATTTTGGAGAGTTTTAGTCGAGACAGATGTGCTCGATATATAATTTTGAGTTGTATAATTGTATGCTTTGCGCATATGGAGCTCGAGTGAATTCTCTGCATTGCTACTTTCCACTCCTTTTCTGATATATTAATTGAAAGATCTTTTTCCCAGTGTCCTCTTGGATCTTTAAAAGGGAGGGATTGTAAAATGATTTTATATATTGTAGAGATGGAGTCTAAATCCTTGAGATTGAGCAATATTTTTTCCAGCATGGATGAGGGTGCAAGATGAGGAAAATCTGGAAGGTTTTGTTTAACAAAGTTTCTGATTTGAAGATAGTGAAAGAAATGTGTAGCTGGAATGTTAAATTTGGAATGTAATTGCTTATAGGATGCAAAGACGTTGTCTATATAAAGATCTCTAAGCAAGTTAATTCCAAATTTTTTCCAGATATTAAAAACTGCATATGTTTGTGAGGGTTGAAAGAGGTGGTTCTCTTGCAGGGGTGCCACAAATAGAAGCTTCTCCGTCTTAAAATGCTTTCTACATTGGTTCCAGATTCTAAGTGAGTGGAGCACAATTGGGTTATTAGTGTATTGCCGATAACGTGTGTTTATTGGAGCACAGAGCAAGGAATACAAAGAAGTACTGCAGGAATTTAATTCTATTGCGGACCAAGCCTGTGTATGTTCTTCTATTTGTGTCCAGGTTCTTATCGCCTGTATATTTGCTGCCCAGTAATAAAACTGGAAGTTAGGTAGAGCCATGCCGCCTTCTGCCTTTTGTCTTTGTAGGGTCGCTCTTTTGATGCGTGGATGTTTTGAATTCCAAATAAATTAGGTTATTGTCGAATCTAATTGCCTAAAAAATGATTTATTAATGTATATTGGGATGTTTTGAAATAAAAAAGGAGCTTAGGAAGAATATTCATCTTAACAGTGTTAATTCTTCCAGCTAGTGTGAGATGAAGGGTTGACCATCTATGCAAGTCTTGTTTAATTTTTTCCATGCAAACGGCGAAATTTTGTTGATATAGAGCTTTATGTTTACTTGTGATGTTTACCCCTAGGTATTTAAACTGTTCTGCAATGATAAAAGGTAGGGTATCTAATCTAATATTATATGCTTGAGAGTTCACTGGAAAGAGTACACTTTTATTCAGATTAATTCTGAGACCAGAGATCTTTTGAAATTCTGTGAGTGCTGCTAAGACTGCAGGTACAGAATTTTCTGGGTCTGATATATACAGTACCATGTCATCTGCATATAATGAGATTTTCTGTTCCAGTCCTTCTCTGCTAATCCCCTTTATCTGATCAGTATTTCGACAATGTATTGCCAGTGGTTCAATGGCAATCGCAAACAGCAGCGGTGACAAGGGGCATCCTTGTCTAGTGCCACGTTCTAGTTTAAAGTAGTCTGAGCAAATGTTGTTGATGCAAACTGAAGCTTCTGGGTTAGTATACAGTAATTTAATCCATGCACAGATGTTTGGGCCAAACCCAAACTTCTCCAATATAGTAAAAAGGTATTTCCATTCAATCATGTCGAATACTTTTTCTGCATCTAATGATAATAATATTTCTGGGGTGTTTGATTTAGTTGGTGAGTATATTACATTAAACAGGCGTCGAAGATTGGAAGATAAGTGCCGGCCCCTAATAAATCCAGTTTGGTCTTGTGATATTACCGAGGGGAGCACTTTCTCCACCCTTCTGGCTAAGATTTTAGAGAGTATTTTAACGTCGTTATTCAGAAGTGAAATTGGTCTGTATGATGCACATTGTAATAAGTCCTTATTTTGTTTTGGAAAGACAGTGATTAGTGCTTGGCGAAAGGTTTGTGGAAGAGATTGGTTATCTCTGGCTTCTGTAAATGTTGCTAATAAGAGGGGGGCTAGCTGAGCGGAGAATTTCTTGTAAAATTCTGCAGGGTAACCATCAGGGCCTGCTGCTTTCCCGCCTTGGAGTGATTTTATAGCATCTAGTAATTCTGATAACATCAGAGGTTTATCAAGTTCCTCCGCAGTAAAAGCGTCTATTTGTGGTATCTGTAATGTATCCAGAAATGCATTAGATTGTGTATTGTCTTCCTTAAACTCAGTAGTATATAGGGATTTATAGTAGTCTCTGAAAGTGTGCATTATATTTTGGTGTTCGACGATTTTATCTCCGTTCGTACTAGTTATTACCAAGATTGCGTTGCGCACTTCTTGCTTGTGAATTTGTTGAGCTAAAAGCTTATTAGCTTTCTCCCCATGTTCATAGTAATGATGTCTGGATTTGTAAATTAGTTGTTCAGTTTCTTTAGTTGTCAAGAGGTTTAATTCCGAATGTAGAGCCTGCCTTCTCCTATGTAGAGTCTCGCTTGGTAGTCTGGCATGTTCTTCATCTATTTTAGTAATTTCGCTTTCTATATCTGCTACTTTCTTGGCCTCGGATTTATTTCTGTGGGAAAGATATGAGATAATCTGTCCTCTTAAGAAGGCCTTAAGAGTTAGCTATAGACATTTTCTTTCTTTAAAAATACAACAGTTATCACTCTGCCTGTCCAAAAAAAAAATTAAATAAAAAAACCCACAAAAGTGAACTGTTTTAATGATGATCAGCTGAATGCCACCGCTTATGTTGTAGTGAAATTCTTTGACAGACTGGCTCTGAAACACGTTAATAATAAAATTCCACAGTTTGGACCACTTCCAGTTCATATTTAATCATAATTTTCAAAGTCAAAGTCAAAGTGAACTTTATTGTCATCTCAACCATATACAAGTATACAGACAGATGAAATTCCGAAGCTCAGGGTCCACAGTGTAACAACATGATGTGCAAATAATAAATTAAAAATAGAATTAAAATTTAAAAATTAAAAAAAATTAAAAATTAAAACACAAACAAGACAAGACATTTTGCAAAGAGAGGACAAAGAAGTAGCAGCAATATTGATGCGTAAGATATGTAATATAATAAATAAATAATAAATAATAGATATACTGTAGATAATACAGAAATTATCAGTGTATGATAATAGTTGTTTAAGACGTGTGTAAACAATGACAGGTCAGAATGTTTCACAGCAGAAGGATATCAGGAGTGTCAAAATACTTAAAGGTCAGTATGAGATTTTCAGTTCTTTTCTACATGCACACTAATCTTTGCAGGACAGTGATTTTCATGTATAAAAGTTCTGTTTTTAAAGGTGATTGAGGCTGTGTGGAAGGTCCCAGGGGGTAGCCTGGTGTTAAGGAGTCTAACAGCTTGGGGATAAAAACTCTCCTGCAGCCTGGAAGACTTGGCTTTGATGCTGCAGTATCTTCTCTTGGATGGCAGAAGTGTCAAAAGTCCATGTGAGGGGTGTAAGGGGTCCTGCACAATACTGCAGGCCTTGCGGACACTGCGTTTGTAAAATATGTCCTGTAGTGAAGGGAGAGGCACCCCAATAATGTTCTCTGCTGTCTTCACTATCCTTTGCAGGTGCTTGCGGTCGGATATGTTGCAGTTGCCATACCAGACAGTGATGCAGCTGGTCAGAACACTCTCAATGGTACCTCTGTAGAACATGGTGAGGATGGAAGGGGGAAGACGTGCTCGCTTTAGCCGCCTCAGGAAGTGTACTCTCTGCTGGGCTTTCTTGATTAGTGATAAGGTGTTATGTGTCCACGTAAGTTCCTCAGTTATGTGCACACCGAGGAACTTGGTACTCCTAACAATCTCCACATCTAAACCGTTGATGCTGAGTGGGATGTGGGCAGGACGTGATTTTCTGAAGTCCACTATTATCTCTTTTGTCTTGTCGACATTGAGAGATAGATTGTTGTCTTCTCACCGTGCGGACAGCTGTTTCACCTCATCTCTGTATGCTCTTTCATCATCCCTGCTTATCAGTCCCAGCACCATTGTATCATCTGCAAACTTGATGATGTGGTTGGTGTTGTGCGTGGCTGTGCAGTTGTGAGTCAGCAGTGTGAACAGCAGTGGACTAAGCACACAGCCCTGCGGTGCTCCAGTGCTCAGTGTGATGATGCTGAAAGTGTTGTAGCCCATCCAAACTGACTGGGGCCTCTCTGTCAAGAAGTCCAGGATCAAATTGCAGAGGGTGGTGTTCAGGCCCAACCTGCTCAGTTTTACAACCAGCTTTTGAGGGATGATTGTGTTGAAGGCAGAGCTAAAGTCTATGAAGAACATCCTGACATATGTGTCTTTGTTATCCAGATGTGTCAGGGAGAGGTGAAGGGCAGAGCATATGGCATCCTCAGTTGACCTGTTTGAGCGGTATGCAAACTGAAGAGGGTCAAGGGAGGCAGGGAGATTAGTCTTTATGTGTGACATGACTAACTTTTCGAAGCACTTCATTATGATTGGCGTGAGTGCAACTGGCTGGTAATCATTCAGGCATGTCACTGATGACTTCTTCAGCACTGGTATGATGGTGGTCGACTTAAAACATGCTAGGACTGACGACTGGCTCAGAGATGTGTTGAAGATGTCTGTGAGGACACCAGCCAGTTGACTGGCACATTCTTTGAGCACACTACCAGGTACTGTATGTTGTCAGGTCCTGCAGCCTTGCGTGAATTGACTCTGGATAGAGTCCTCCTCACATCTGTTATGGAGAGACAGAGTGCTTGGTCAGTGGAGGGAGGTGTAGCTTTTCTCACAGGCTCTTTGTTCTGCACCTCAAACCATGCAAAGAAGTTGTTCAGCTCATCCGAAAGGGAGGCATCACCATCACTGCTGTCTGGATTGGGCTTGTACTTTGTAATTGCCTGAACGCCCTGCCACATATGATGTGTGTCTCTGGTGCTGCTGATTTGTTTGTTGATCTTCTGCGCGTATGCCCACTTAGCTCTCCTTATAGCGCGAGACAGGTTGGCTCTGGTCACCCTGAGGGCGACCTTGTCTCCAGATCTGAAGGCTGCATTTCTGATCTTAAGCAGTTTGTGCACTTCTCTTGTCATCCAGGGCTTTTGGTTGGCTCTTATGGTAACATCCTTGGTAACAGTAACATCCTCTATGCATTTGGAGATGTACCCAGTCACAGAGTCTGTGTACTCCTCCAGATTGATGGAGTCACCATCCATAGCAGCCTCTTTGAAAATGTCCCAGTCTGTCAATTCGAAGCAGTCTTGGAGAGCTGAAACCGCACCAGCCTGCCACACTCTGATGCTCTTGCGGGCTGGTTTAGTGCGCTTCAGCAGGGACTTGTATGCAGGGACCATAAAAACGCTGATATGATCTGAACATTCGAGGTGAGGGTGGGGTAGGGCCTTGTAGGCGTCAGGAGCGCTCGTGTAAACATTGTCCAGACAGCTTCCCCCTCTAGTAGCAAAGTTCACATTCTGGGAGAATTTTGGGAGAAATGACTTCAGGTTGGCATGATTGAAGTCTCCAGCAATAATGAAAAATGCCTCGGGTGCGTCGTTTGCAGTTTGCTAAAGATCTCGTAGAGTTCCAGTAATGCCTGGTTAGCATTTGCGCTAGGCAGGAGGTAGACAGCAACCACCAGCACGCAACTGTATTCCCTCAGCAGGTAGAAAGGCTGACACCTTACTGATAAAACCTCTATCAGCGGGGAACAGTGTAGCGCAACTGAGGCAGCGTTCATATACCACTCTATGTTCACATAAACACACAGTCCGCCACCGCGGGTCTTACCGGACAAATAGGCGTCTCTGTCCACTCGGAAGATGGTCAGTCCATCTAGCTGGATAGCCGAGTCTGCAAAGTTTTCCTGGAGCCATGTCTCAGTGAAAATAAAGATGCAGCAGTCTCTCATTTCCCACTGCTTGGCCCGCTGCAGCTTTATATAATCCAGCTTGTTGTCCAGCGATTGGATGTTCGCAAGCAGAATAGACGGTATCGCAGGTCTGGTGGGGTTAGTTTTTAGTCTTGTGCTAACACCGCCGCGTTTACCTCATTTCTGCTTCCGATCTCTGCGCTTGCGTTTTCGCCAACTCAGCTTCTCAGGCTGCCAAAGTAAGCAAAGGCTGCGGAGCATCTCTGTCACCTCACTAGATATTTCGGCGCAGTTTCTCTGGAAATTGAGCAGGATTTGCTGCTCGTAAATGTATGTCTGCATACTACTATCACTTAAATCTACTTTTTTACTTATATTAGTTGACAAAGACAAAGAAAGATTAACACTAAACACCGCGGACTCGGGAGCTCTGTAAGCCACAGCCTGCACGTACGCCGCCATTTTTTTAAATTTTTTTTTTTTGATTCTAAATTGTCCCTAGTGTGTGGTTGGTGTGTTTGTGTTCTTGCCCTGCGGTGGGCTGGCACCCTGCCCGGGATTTGTTCCTGCCTTGTGCCCTGTGCTGGCTGGGATTGGCTCCAGCAGACCCCCGTGACCCTGTAGTTAGGATATGGCAGGTTGGATAATGGATGGATGGATAATTCAAAGAGAATGCAGTATTCCTTGTACTTGATGTTGACGCATCTGGAATGTTAGGTTATATAGCACGATGTGTGGAGTACAAATCCACGCTCAACCTTTATAATGCACAGTAAGCCGTTAGGGACTTTCAAAACTCGACTTCATGTTTTTTCGGAAGAAATAAGTGGAAAAGCTTTGTTGGACTGAATGGCCTGTTCTTGTCTAGAGTGTTCTAATGTTCTAATGGATAATAAAACCTGCTATCAAGCTTAGCATTCAACGCTGTTGTACCATCAAATCTGATCACCAAACCCCTAGACTTTTTGTAACTCTATTTGGGATCCCCTAACTAACAGAACCCTGCAGGTACAGATTGGAAGCATCACATCCTACACACTGATCATCAACACAGGCATGCCACAGGGTAGTGTGTTGAAACCCATTGTGTATTATGTGTTCACCTAAGACTATGTGGCCAGAAACCGGTTCAACTCCATCATTAAATTGCTGATAACATCACCATTGTAGGCCAGATTACCAAAAACAATGAGACAGCTTACAAAGACATTTTTTTCCCTTAAGGTCAGCAAAACCAAGGAGTGGATCATAGACTTTAGGAAGGAGGAAAAAGATGATAATTCCGTCTACATTGGTGGTCAGCAGGTTTAGATTTTTAGGAGTCATCATCACAACTATCTGAAATGTGTATAAGAAGTTTCAAGAAGGGTCATCAATGTTTTTACTTACTTATTTATTTGAGGAAATCTTGGATGTTTCTGTCTATACTCACCTTCTGGGGCACACGGTAGAGTCCATCACATTCTGGTGTAACAACTACTCAGCTCAAAATTGTAAAGCTCTGAGGTGATGAAGTCAGCACAGAACATTGCTGGTAAACAGCTGTCTTTTGGACACATGTAATGCACTCAGCTTTAGAAAGACCAAGAGTACTGTTAAAGACCTCAGTCGTCTTGCATTGCTACTTATTTTCCTCTCCTTTATTGAGAAATGATTAGGATTATAAGAATTTGCACATTAGACTCAAGGACAGGTAACAAGAGTTGTCAACATCCACTCATGGTGAACATTGCATGAATGTTTCTGGACCACACTGTGTAGGAAATGTGTATAGTGTGAGAGGAAGAACTGATTGATGTTAATCAATCACTTAACACTAGAATTACCAGAGCCAACGAAAAAACGCATAAATCCGGCCCACCTTAAATTCCTTCTCACCTCTTCGTCAGCGTCTTTTGTCTTCTAAATGTGTCGATAAGCCCAAGCAGTGAGCAGCCTGCTAAACCATCCCCACTGCCCCCCACTGAATCAGAACGGGCAAGAAGTTCTCCCAGTTCCTCCCTTGATTGATTATCTGGGAGTGAGCTACCCAGAATCGTAAGGGGAAATAATTTGATGTGTGTTTTGTGTCTACAACAATCTATGTAAAAGCATCGTTAAAACTGAAACGTTTTTCATGTTTTAGTAATAAATGACAAAATGTAGACATGAACTATATAATGAGTGAAGGCTGATGGCCAAATATCAAATAAACACTTTCACAAAAGGTGCAAGTACAATATGACAGCTTCCATGGTGCTGTGGTTAGAACTGCTGTCTTACTGTAAATTCCAGAAGTTGTGAGTTTGAAACCAGCTCACCGGAAAATTTACCGTTTTGAGTAGTGAGCTGCTCTTATTGTTAATATTATACAATAAAAACATACATTTGATTTGTGTCTGTAACAGAAGGTGTAAATTTATAGTACTTGTAAAAGTCAGCATTTATTTCACTTTTATTCTCCCAGTCACGATCACGATACAACACTCACCCCCCCCGTCCCAGATCTGACATAATTACTTTTTATCTGAAACTGGGAATAACTGTAGATGTGAATGGTGTTTTGAGACAATGGAAATGGAAATTCTCTGATCTGGAGGGATAAAAGCTGACACACAAACGCTGGTGAATCTGCCTTCTTCGTATCTCACAGTCACTTGAATTTTTTTTTATTTAGTTTAATTGAGTGTTCCTGCTCATGCTGAATTAGTATGCACCTTATGGTCCATGATGTCAAAGCCGCATTGACAAAAAAACATGACCTGTATTGCACATTTTGAAAAACATTGTGGTACTGATGCAACATTATTCATATTCATTTGCATGCCTTCTTGCGCATGTAATCAGTGACCGTGTTTTTGTTTTTTTTTCGATCTTGCCCATGCAGTCTCCACATTTTGGTGCACAGTGCTGTTTCTTTTGTACTCCAGGGCATGCAGAGGAAAGAACTGATTTTCTGGAGACAAAATGGTGGCTTTAAAGGCCAGTACAGGAAGTGAAGTCACATCATCGGCTGCCCCAGAGTCGAGTGGGATTTCCCTAGAATGGTCTGCAAAAGATTGAGAGGGAAAATTAGTGCACTTCACCACCCCCTGGTCTGGCATGGAATTACATGTATTCAAGCCCTTTAGCTGTCTCCTAAACACACGTGTGTGACAGGGCCCCCCCTCAGCCCAGACCTGTCGGTTGAGAAAACCCTTCCGATGAATGAGCGAGAACTTATAAGGTTGCAGATCAAGGAACCACCTCGTGACTACAGGGTTAGACTCCTTATGCAGGGCCATCCACTGTAAAGGTGCATGGTCCATGAGAAGTGTAAACTCCCGACCCAACTGTGTAATTGCCCACTTAATCGCAAGAGCCTCCCTTTCCACCGCCGCATACCTGGTCTCCCGATCCAGCAGTTTCCGACTCAGGAACATGACGGGGTGTTCAGCACCATCGACGCTTTGGCTCAGCACTGCTCCTAGGCCTGTGTCTGAAGCGTCCGTCTGGAGGATAAAAGGCAGTGAAAAGTCAGGTGCCTTTAAAACAGGTGCTGACGTCAGGGCCTTTTTTAAGTCATCGAAGGCTGCCTCAGTCGTCTCAGTCCATACCACAGTGTTAGGAGCCCTTTTCTTTGTTAGATTAGTCAAGGGCACGGCTCTCTCCGAAAAGCGTGGTACAAACCAGCGGTAGTACCCTGCCAAGTCAAGAAATGCCTGGACCTGCCACTTGGTTCGCGGACGGGGCCATGTCAAAATGGCTTCTATTTTAGAGCACTGCGGCTTTACAGTACCAAGACCCACCAGGTAGCCCAAATATTTGGCTTCTTCCAATCCAAAGAAACATTTTTTTGGATTGATTTGAAGACCGGCTTCACCCAGTGGCCGTAATACCACTCGGACGTGCTGTAGGTGTTCCTTCCAGTTGCTGGAATAGATGACGACGTCATCCAGGTAGGCAGCACTATACATGTTATGGAGGCGGAGCTCTTTGTCCACCAGACGCTGGAAAGTTGCAGGAGCCCCATGTAACCCAAATGGAAGGACACGATAATGGCAGTGCCCACTAGGGGTGCTAAACACGGTTTTACCCTTTGCAGAATTCGTTAAAGGAACCTGCCAGTACCCTTTGGTCATGTCAAGTGTGGTCAAATATTAAGCTTGTCAAAGCCTCTCAAGGAGGTCGTCCACTCGAGGCATTGGATACTCATTAAATTGTGAGACCTGATTAAGCCGATGGAAGTCATTGCAAAACCTCCAACTCTCATCAGGCTTAGAAACCAAGACAATTGGGCTGGACCAGGGACTATGACTCTACTCTATGACTCCTAGGTCCAGCATGCGCTTGATTTCCAGTTCCACTTCAGCTTTCTTTGCCTCGGGAAGATGATAGGGGCGTTCTCGGACTATGACCCCAGGTTCAGTCACAATATCGTGGGCAATCAGAGAGGTCCTTCCAGGTTTTTCATCTACCACCTCCGGGATGGACAACATAACTGCTTCAAGTTCTCGCCTGTGTCAGGTATTCAAATTAGACCCGAAGTTAAGGGTGTTAATCTGAGCAAAGAAGGAGCGGGGCTGGCCGGAGGTGGGATCGGGGTCCCTTTCTTCCACAGCTTCAGCAGATTCACGTGATACTGTATATCTGCTCACTCGGTCGATGATTGGGTTGTTTCACCAAATAGTCGACGAGTCCTTTTCTCTCCTTAACTTCGTATGGTCCTTGCCAGTGGGCAAGTAGTTTAGAGTGGGAGGTGGGAACCAACACCATGACTCAATCCCCCGGTTGAAACTCCCGAAGTGTCGTGCCACGGTCATAATAGTGGGCCTGTGCTGTTTGCGCCTTCTCTACAGTATGTGACTTTTTAATAATTTTTCAAATCTATCACGTAACTGTGCGATATACTCCAAAATATTAGTTGAGGGAAGAGCCTCTCCTTCCCAATCTTTAAAATGTCCAATATGCCCCGGGGTTATCATCCATATAATAATTCAAATGGTGAGAACCCCAAGGAGGCTTGAGGGACTTCCCTGTAGGCAAAGAGTACTAGGGGGACCACCATCCCCGCTGACCACCTTGTGAAGCATCTGTTTGAGAGTCTGATTAAATCTCTCTACTAAACCGTCGGTTTGAGGATGATACACTGCGGTTTTCAAGTGCTTTATTTTAAGTAACTTGGCCATTTCCCTGAATGTTTCCAAGGTAAATGGTGTTCCTTGGTTCGTAAGGACTTCTTTAGGAACCCCAACTCGCGCAAAGACTCCCATTAGTTCTCGTACGATTGCTTTAGAATTAGCTGAGCACAACGGAACAGCTTCTGGATATCGGGTTGCATAATCCACAAGGACTAATATATATTTATGTCCTCGGGCCGAGAGTTCCAGAGTTCCCACTATGTCGACCCCTATCCTTTCAAATGGGACATCCATTAAGGGAAGGGGAACAAGAGGAGCACGGCCCCTCCTAGGAATTTGCCGCAGCTGACATTCCGGACATGAAATACAGAAGCGGCGAACCTCCTCGTTAATTCCCGTCCAATAGTAACGGAGCTTAATACGCTCTAATGTTTTTTCGGAGCCCAGGTGACCTCTTAGGAGGTGGGCGTGCGCTAACTCACAAACTTGCTGCCGGAAAGTTTGTGGGAATAGCAACAGTTTCTGTAAACCCCTGTGCTCACTGACCCGATATAATAAATCATTTTCTATAACAAAGTTGGGTCCTTGTGGCATGGGCTGATTGATGTGTTGGCTGTTGACTAGGACAACTGCATTCTTAACAAATTTAAGGGAATCATCATTTCATTGTTCCCTTTTAAATGATGCCGGTGTATGTCTGAATTGAAAGCTCAGATCTGAGAGAGGTTCTGGTCTGACCTCAAGGGGCGGAGAGTCATCCTATTCTGGAGAGCCGCGGACAGATGACGTAGTGATCCGCGATGGTCCAGGAAGTTCCCCGTCCTCCTCTTGGTCTCCCATATCTCTCTCCACCGGCTGAGTACACGGTGTGGAGACGACTTGAGATGGTGGATTCCCGTCTCTAACTAGGCCCAATTTCGTATTAGGAGAGATCAGTACAGTACTTTACCGCTTTTAATGTCATACCAGTCTCGCCTGAGAATCACCGCGCATGGTGGATTTGGGAGGACCGCAACGATGATTCTTTTAAGTGATCCTCCGTGGCTGATGACACATCTGGCAGATTTATAGGAGCGGATGTCTCCGTGCACACAGGTAATTCTGTTCTTTGTTTTTAACCACTGTCGCGGTAGTACGTATCGGCGATCAACAATAGAAATGTTGCTGCGGAATCAAATAAAGCTTTTACTTTGAACCCATTCACTATCACCTCTCCCATATAAGCCATTAACAAGGGGTTTGAAAATGCACACAATCCACCCCTCTCTCTCCGTTTACATTCCGCCTCGCCCACGGAATCGGGGACTCCGTTGCAAACTCCGGTTTATGCCAAGAGGGCAGATTAAGAGGAACATAATCTCTACGGCATGCACTTAAGGACCGTTCTGATCTCCCAGATTGCAAGGCTGTTCGAGATGTTTCAATGAGTTTAATGAGCTTGTTTACGTTAGAAAATTCTCCCCAGACCGGCTGGGTGAAATGCTCTGGCAGGCTGTTTGTAAATAGGAAGCAGGCCACTTTTTTCACCATTTGGAAGGGGGTGCATTTGGTTGGCCTTAACCAACCTGCCACCTCTTCCCAGAGAGTATCCAGATGCTCTCCGGTAGACCTCTTAGGGTCAAATCTCCATTTCTGTATCTTTCTCACCTGCTGGTCTGGGGAATCCCCACTTTGTTCGGTGGCCTTGGCCCTGGTGGGGAGGACAGCTCTCTTCTCTGAGAAAGCATAATAAGTCCCCATCGCTTCCCCCATAGAAACCAGCCGACATCTGTGTGTCCCCTCGACACTCTCCCTATTTGTTTTAGGTGGCCCTGAACTAGATAAAGGGAGCGGGGTCTGCACCGGTTCTTTCCGAAATCCGAGACGCAACCCCCACCCGACAGCTCGGCTGAGGTACTCTCCCACCTGGACATGATTCATTTCCGGTCCCATTCTCTTCTGGGTTTTCACCCTGCCGACTATGCCACTGTCACAAAAACGACCATCAAATATTGAAAAAGTTTGGGGCAGCCACCCGTATAATTGTTCCCAGCTGCAAAACTGATTCATTATCAAAGACATGTTCATTCAACCAAGTCCAAAACAGAACTGATTCTCTGGAGACAAAATGGTGGCTTTAAAGGCCAGTACAGGAAGTGATGTCATCAATACCGGAACCGGAAGTGGTGTCATTGGCTGCCCCAGAGTCGGGTGGGATTTCTCTAGAATGGTCTGCAAAAGATTGAGAGGGAAAATTAGTGCACTTCGCCACCTCACTGCTTGAGCTTATCGACACATTTAGAAGACAAAAGACGCTGATGAAGAGGTGCAAAGGGATTTAAGGTGGGCCAGATTTACAAGTTTTTTCGTTGGCTCTGGTAATTCTAGTGCTAATTAGTATTA
The DNA here is from genome assembly GCA_026402145.1 of Polypterus bichir lapradei. Lineage (NCBI taxonomy): Eukaryota > Metazoa > Chordata > Cladistia > Polypteriformes > Polypteridae > Polypterus > Polypterus bichir. The sequence continues at coordinate 29,864,187 of JANRMT010062842.1, forward strand.
GTTAGTTGCCTTTAGTAATGCCTGCAATTAATAAATAAAAAAAAGACACCCAGGTAAGTAAAATTAACGCAGTGTGTTTGAGGATTTTAGCTTCTGCCCACCCAAAGATCTTTTTCACCTTTCATCCAGGATGCCAAAAATAAGAAGATATCTATTCTGGCAGATCGCTGGGGTGATTACCTGGCTGGGATGCCTGGAGGGACTAGAAAGAGACATTTATAGCTTCCGGGTCACGAGGGGACAACCGCCCTGGAGAAAGAGAGGACCACGGGAAAGGGACAAAGAGGTTCTGACCTGTTGGGAACCGTGGCCACCACCAGGGGGCGCCTTAAGCCTCATGGGACCTGGGAAACTGTCACTTCCGCCACACCAGGCAAGGTGGTGGATGAACCTGCCAAGGACACCCGGAGTGCTTCCGGGGCAAAGGGCAGCACTTCCGACATACCAGGAAGTGCTGCTGGAAGATCGTCACCAGCCACCTGTAGCATATCCGGGCGGGAATAAGAGGCGCCGCCTCCTAACAGTCGGAGAGCTTGAGTCGGGAGTGGGAGCAGGACGAAGCTCCCAGGAGGAGAAGAAAGGCGGCTAAGGACTGAGAAAGAGGTTTATTGTGGTGATTTAATTGCTGAGTGCATTGTGTGGTGTTGTGGACTTTATTCCTGTTATTTGAAGGTGATAAATAAACTTGTGACTTTTATAAAGATGTGGTTTCCGACTGGTGGTGTCCGGGCAAAGCTCACAATGGCGCCCGAATGGGAATCTTCCCCTTGCTACAAAGCAGGGGACCCTACAAATAAAACTTTTGTGTTCTGCCCGGGACCTCAGTCTGCCACATACACGCACCTCAGGGAGAAGGTCCGCACACACACCGCAGATGTTCCGCGGATCACCCTGAGGCCGTCGGAGATTCTCCCGAGGGCCATCTTCCACCAAGGCAAGAGACAGGCGGATGCTCCAGCGTTCGTCGTCGCCAGGAAAGCAGCGGTAGGCAAAACAGCTGACGCGGCCGGAGGAACCTACCTGGCACTGTGTCACTGGCTGGGGTGTGCCAAACCTGACCGCGAAGCCGGGATGGCCTCGCTTGAGCAAAGGGAGGATCCACCACATCTGCAGAAGCCGAGGCAGAAGGACGGCAGCAAGTCTTGCAGTCCCCCCGGGAGGAGAAGCAAGATGGCCGTGGACCAGAAGTCCCTCCCCATGACAGGCAAGGGACTGGATGGTGTGTGCCATGTTCAAGTCGGTGATTGGTTGACGACGGGACAGGCGAACATCCATCTCGAGTGAGGGGAGGGTCCGGGGAATCCCGGAAGAAAGTGCTAAGATGCAAAGCCGGTGAGTAGGACCGATTATAAGGTAAGTCCTCCACTGGCTAAAGCTATATTTCTATCTGCAGATCGAGAAGAATCGGAGAAGATGCTTCAATTAATGCAGAGGATCAAGCAGGTAGAACACGACCTCTGAGTCTGTATGGACGAGCTGAAGGGGAAAGCAGTCGCGCTACGTCAGACAGGACGTCACAGGGTAGAAGAACGCAACGCTGGAATCTTTGGCCTAGGGTTTGTGGCGGTAAAGGTGAATAAAACCGATACCATAAAGCAAAGAGAAGAAGCGAGCAAATGTTTCCTGGTATCACGCAGTTCCGGAGAACGAGTAGCCGCGTTTCCAACAGTGGAAGCGACACGAAGCGCTGATCGCTTGGAAGGGGTAGAGCCAAGACGCTGGCTGACGAGTGCCGTGGTTCCTAGTGCTCTACCACCGGAGCCAGCATCAGTCTCATGTCATTCTGCAAGGGCACAGACGGCAAGGGGTCTTTTCCTTTCCCGTAGGAAGACCCAAGCCGTCAGAAGGCCCCAGAGAAATAGGAAGAATCTTTGGAGGAAAGCCGGTCCTTTCTACAAAGGGAGATGTGAGCCCGTGAGGTCACGTAAAGTGACAAGACGCCCGCTGCGAGTGCCGAGGGAAGCCCTGAAGTCAGCGGAGTTGTGTCAGAAAAGGGCGGTCCTTGTAGTTAACCCAAAGGCGGGGGCACAAAAGGCACAGAGCGGGTGCCGAGGTTTCAGCGACCAGGGTGCTGGTCAAAGGGGGGGAACGTTGGCCCTATTATAATGGGAGAAAAGCCAGACAGTGGAGTCAGGGCAACGTCTCCGCTCCTGTGTCTCTTTTCTTTTTTATACAACGAGGCCCTGGGAGACGACAAATTATGCCCGCTTCGGACAATGCATACCCTTGCGGAACAGGCGGCTGCAACCGACATGTCTTCGATGGCGGAGGGGCAGTGTGGCAGATTGCCGGGGTCATTACCTGGCCAGGATGCCTGGAGGGACCAAAAAGAGATATTTATAGCTTCCGGGTCACGAGGGGACAACCGCCCTGGAGAAAGAGAGAACCACGGGAAAGGGACAAAGAGGTTCTGACCGGTTGGGAACCGTGGCCACCACCAGGGGGCACCTTAAGCCTCATGGGACCTGGGAAACTGTCACTTCCGCCACACCAGGCAAGATGGTGGATGGGACACCCAGAGTGCTTCTGGGGCAAAGGGCAGCACTTCTGCCACACCAGGATGTGCTGCCAGAAGATCGTCACCAGCCACCTGTAGCACATCCGGGCAGGAATAAAAGGCGCCGTCTCCTAACAGTCGGAGAGCTTGAGTCGGGAGTGGGAGAAGGATGAAGCTCCCAGGAGGAGAAGAAAGGCGGCTAAGGATTGAGAAAGATGTTTATTGTGGTGATTTAATTGCTGTGTGCATTGTGTGGTGTTGGGGACTTTATTCCTGTTATTTGAAGGTGATAAATAAACGTGTGACTTTTATAAAGATGTGGTTTTCGACTGGTGGTGTCCGGGCAAAGCTCACACTATACAATTTTAAAATGAAGTTCATAAATCTGCCAAAGTCTATACTAAATAACTTAATCTTTCACCATGTCCCGATCAAAACCAAGTAAGTGTTTCTTTCAACAATAAACACAGGCACAGTTGCTGCAATAAAGCAAATAATACAATTTATCACAAAGGTATAACAGAAAATGGAAATATACCAATATTTATACAGATATATGCATGTATAGATATAAAGAGATGAAAGACTATAACAAAAACAAAAGATGAAATCATCAATAGCTTGAATTTTTTCTCTCGTATAGAAAAAGGCACATAACGTATGAAATGTGATCTATCAATTCATGTGATCGAGATGGATAAATTCTTAAGCTAGTTATTAAGTTTCCAGTGTCTACACTATGGTGTTGGTTTACCAATAGCTAGTATACACTGGGTTAGCCCAACACGCGCACACACACACATGCACGCGTGTGACTGCTGCTTCTACTGGATTTAGGAAGAACCTTACAACAGCTAAACAACTGTCCTTCACAAAGGTTATTACTTTTCAGTTACAGTTATACCAATGCCATAACCCATTAGCTGGGTTTATCCTAACTAAGTTACAATTAATAGTTCTCAGAATCAAAACAGATGTATTAATAGTTTGGTGTTGGTGATTCCTTGTTCCTTTCCTGGTTGGCTTTCTCCAGAAAACCTAAATGAAGTTTAAGTTTCCTTTTTCTGTTTAGGAGCTCTTCTCCTTCTTCACCTTGGCAGTACCTTCTTGTTTTGGGCAGTCCTGCAGTTTTTAATTTGAAGTTTTACACAGAGTATATGTCCTCTTCTGCTAGCATAGAGTTAACGCTTGCTGGGCAGCTGGTGATCAATCAACTCCCATCTTTAGCAGGGAAAAATGTGTGGCTTTTACAATGGTATATCTCTGCTTGTGCACTTGCCATTCCATAGCAAGGTTTGAGCTAATGGCACCCCTCATTCAACTTCTTTACAGACAGTCTTCCATTTTTCCAGGCAAGCACCAGGTTACCCTTCAGAGTAAAAGGGATCATTCCTACCTTTGTTATGGCCACACCCCAGGAAATGGGGTCCTGCTATATGGAGCTCAGTTACGACAAGGTTGTGTGCAGTGAGCTTGTTAGGGACAGCGTAGCTGTGGTGTAGCAATGATTTTGAAAGTAAGGATTACGACATTTGCAATTGGGTCCTTGGCGGCACATTAGCCCATCCTCTTTATTGACAACTGATGCATAGTTTCCATATCAAAGTTGAAAGTCTTTGAATTATGGCTTTTTATTTGGCCAAATGTTTGAAGTCAAACCACTGTGATGGATTATTCTATCAGATAAGGTTCAGAAGCTGCATTCCAAATAGGCCCTTTTAGGAGAAGCTGAAACTCTTGAGCTGAAATTAAGAGCGTCTGGCATCAGCTTTTTAAGTAAAGGAATTGTATATCAGAGCATAGCAAAATCGTTAATGCCAGTCTGTCCTACAACTGTCTGATGTTGCTTTTTAATTTATAGTGTTAAATTCACTGTCGGCTGTTAGTCTTCAGAGGACACACAATTAAGAATTTCATTGTATCACGTAAACAACACAATAAAACAACACAATAAATGTGAGCTTGAATTTAGGTTTTCTCATTTATTTTTCTTTTTGTCTCTGTGTTTATGTAACATAACTATGCTTTCTATTAATGCTACATTTGTTTTGTATTATATTTGTAGCTATTGTGCACAGGGCTCACATGTGAGTGTGCTTAGTAACAATAAATTTAACTGAAAAACAACTGACTATGTATGAACTATATCTAGGGTTGATATCTTGATATCTGTAATGTTTTTATAAACGTCTTCTTCACAAGCATGGTTTTAACTGACACAGTGTCTGCTGCTTCAAGGCTCTGCCGTCTTGGATTTAAATCTAAGCATGATCACTACTTGTAGTGCTCTGGATATGTTTCCCATGTGATATGAGTTTTGTACAAATGCTACTACTTCCAATTCAAATCCTAAAGAATGGAAGTTTCATTAATTGCCATCTCTAAACCGACCCTGTACAAGCAAGTGTGTGGGGGTGCATGAGTGTCCCTAAAATGGACTGGCAGGTTTTGTACCTGTCTTGATCCTGCTATTGCATGGATAGAACCCAGCTCCTGCACATATAAATTGTAATGGAAAATGGGTTCAGAAAATTAATGTACATTATTCCTGAAATTGTATTATGAACACTCTTTCAGATTCAGACAGTTAATCCGGGAAAGTGCTTCTTAACTTACAATTGCATCTCACCGAGCTGTTAGCCACAGAGAGAGACAGATGAAATGTACTGGAAATATGGATGAATTTGACTTGAAACTTCACTGCCCAGAACTGAACAGTTTGAACTACTGATGCACTGAAAAGATACAAGTTAAGCATCGTGTGAATGAAGACATTTATCATTGTTAAAGGGCTGAACCTGCGTTATTCTATGTGAACAAGCACTTTATACAGGGATCTCCTGTCATATACAGTTAGTCTCTGTGTGTAGTAGATGGTGATGTTACAGAATGGTATTATGTTGTCAAAACGTATAAGGAAACACCCCCAAAAAAGCAGCCACCGCAAATGTTCTTTTCACTCCAGAAGTGCACCACAACAGCTGTCAACTGTTACACAGTGATAAGTAGTAGTTTGTCAAGAGCTTTTGTAGGAACCTCTTCCCCATGTATTATCATAAAATGAGCTGTTAAATCAAGTAAATATTTAGGATGGGTGTGGTACAGAGAATCATAATTATTATATACAGCAATGTCGGCACAGTTTTACAGACCCCCATCACATTTCAAAGTATACATTCAGGAGTAGATGGAGACTAAGCTGTAATACTGTCCTTGAGTACCTTCCTCACTAACTTCATTTCCATGCTGGCCACCTCTGCAAGGTGCCTGTTCAGCCTGCATTACTAAAGTATTTGACATTTAAAGAACAAAGACTTAAGAATTCTGAACAGAAAACATCTTTTTTGAACAGGGCTTTGTGCTAAATGTCTGTAATGAATTCAAACACATGCAAGACCATCAAGAGTGAGATGATAAATTTGAATAGAGCAGAGCATTCCCATTGACCTTTCAGAACTGTCAAAAAGATAATACAATAGGGCATTTCTGACAGCGAATGTAACACTTTATAATGGTTAAGCATGTAATAAAGTAGATTTGATTGGATCATCTGGTATTCATTTGACTAATATTTGCAGTCATTGTGCTAATTTAGTTATTATAATGAAGAGAAAAGTTTGGTTTAAAGTCATATTGTTGCCCTGACCTCATTATTATATTGTATTAATGGTGCCCATCACACACCTTATTTTTTGCATTGTATGAATTCCACAAACAGTAACATAACATTTTGTCTGATTGTGAATTTTGTCTGATAGTTTAATTTTTTTACACAGTAAACGAGTAATGTCTAACTGGACACAGGCACAACAGGTCTCTGAATCATAATCCTAACTTGCATGGCTTTTAAGACTCCATTAAAAAAAAACGAGACTCTCTGTTTTATTCATCCATAATAAATGTTCAGCTTGAAAATATCCTGTATATGTGCAGTCTGTTATTCACTTGTAGTGTTTTATATGCGTTAACAGAGACAAATGCAATGAATAAAGCACTTGCTTAGTGTAAAATGTATGCTTTATCATAGAGTACTCAGCAATGTACAAAGCTATCACTTTCAGCACCTCCTGTTAGTGGTTATAGCAGGCAACTGGGTGTATAAATATTAAAAATAACTATTTTTTCCTACTATATTGTCTTTTTTATTTGCTTTTTTACATTAGGGGGCTCTGCCCCCTGCTCGCTTCGCTCACTAACCCCAGGGTTTGGTTCACAGGATATACAATTTTTTTTTATTAATTTTATTGTAATCATTCCATACAAATCAATCAATTTTTACAAAAAGTAGGATTGAGAACAAGTCGACCCCCATCCCTGAGAGAAAGAGCATGGCCAACGGAGTAAAAGTTAAGGCTTGTAAACATACCTTAATTGATTAGTTTGATAAGCCAATAGAGATGAATGGAGAAGAAAAAGAAATGCAGAAATAATTGCTTCCTCTGTGCTTTAACAGCTTATTCTAAAATATTACTGATTAGATCCTGCCATGTTTTGAAAAAAATCTGTACAGATCCTCTAACTGAGTATTTGATTTTTTTCAATTTCAGATAGTATAAAACATCAGTTTCCCACTGACTTAAAAGAGGAAAGTTAGGATTCTTCCAGTGTAGCAAAATAAGTCTGCGTGCCAAAAGTGTAGTGAATGCAATCGGATATACAATTTAGAGATTGTTATTTTCATGGGAATTGTTACATATGCATTATTTTGACTTTTACTTTAAAACTTTTGTAAAAACAATACTTGTCCTTTATTTATGGCCCTGGGCGTGGTTACAGCTCTTTCTCGCAGGACGTATAACGTTGCTTTCATTGTGAAGGGGGTGAATGCACGCTAAGGAGATGCTGTCGGATCAGCTGCTTTCTACTGCTGCTGTTGGCGAGCTGCATGTTCTCTATGTCATGCTGCATGTTGATCATTTAAAAGCCTGTACAGCAGCTGTCCTTTTGCCACTTCGCGTCTCTGACGCTCGCATTGTGAAGGGGGTGCTTAACGCATGCTAAGGAGAAGCGGTTGGATCATCTTTTGGCTTGCTGCCGCTGCTGCTAGCGAGCTGCATGTTCTGCTTGTTGCTTGTCGTTGTTTTAAGAGCTGGGAGCACATTAAGTGTTTCTGCCAAACGCATTCCAACAACTGCTAGGTTAGATGTCTGTGAAGTTGTTTTAAATGTTGTCTCACTGCCTTGTCTTGCGTGACGTTGAAGTGTTTCTCTTGGGACATCAAATTGTCTTCCAAGAAGATCAGGTCTCATCTCCCTAGTCTCCCTCCTAAGATTTTTTTTTATAATAAAGAGATTTACTTATCTTTCACTCAATAAGATTGCTATACTTTTAATTGTGTCATTCTGTATATTTTGTGGGAAAACACATAGGCCATGGTTTAAAAAATGCAAATAGAATTTCAACACTTCTTTCACTGATATACATATTTTACTCATTGTTAGAAATTCATTAGGGCCAGTATTGCTTAATGTTTCATAATGTTCAATGTAAAGTTAATTATTATTTTCTTTTTTATTTATTTTCTCATTATTTTGGTGAAGTCCTCATCACATTTGTGTTTGCTGCTATTTCATGAGCGGTGCCATTTTGTTTGTTAATTGCATGACCACCACCCTACTGTTTACAGCAACGAGCTTCTGCTGGGCCAAAGTCTTCTTTCCTTGTCTGCCCAAGCAGGTCAAAGTCTTCTCTTCTTTCCATATCAATGAAGGAATGGTGTGTTTTTTGGAATCTTGAAAATGGGTTGGGGTGTCATGAAGCCTTCCTTTAGAGAGGGGGCTATTATTATATTTTGCACAAGGGTTCTTCCCCTGGCTGGGGTTCAAATATCATATTTAAGTCTTTCTTATTTAATTTTGATTCCTTTGTATGTTAACATCTCTGATTATGTAGTTTCCTTATGTTTAGGCATCTTGTCTTATATATCATGTGTTTTGTGGGTGGGTCCCCTAGAGGTGAGGCCACCTGCCCATCATGAGTGCACTTGGGGATTCCTTTTGCCTTTTGTGCTTCATGGAGCTTACATTTTGTTCTGAGTCTGTTTGAATAATTAATCTTTTTTATTTATAAAGAGTCTGTATTTTTGCCCTTGTAATTAGCCAGGTTTTCATGGTTTCCCCCTCTAGTTGATATTATTGGAATTTCTTGGGACTTTGTGCCTGGGAACTTTCAAGTTTCATAATATTTTGATTTTGTCTTTGGTGTAATTAGTTTCATTACTGCCAAGATGTTTGGAGAAAGTAAAAAAATTTTATAGCATTATGCTGCCACACATCTTGTTTCACAGATAGGTGCTGGCATTTTATGACCCCCCACTGTCAAGATGCAGGAGCAAATTTGAGGAGCTTGTGACATTGTTAATGCAATGGGTTCATAAGACATAACTGGTGGCATCATTCTCATCCCAGTTTGCGGATGATCCTTGTGTTAGTGTGTGATTCTCTTGGTGATAATTTACTTCCTGGCTTTAGAACTGTACTCTTATTTTTGGTACCTTTACTTTTGGTTAGCAATTTAAACTGGACGACTAATCAGCTTGAGTTTTGGCTTGTTCCCTATGATTCATCTCCTAATCTGTATCATTAGAAACATTTACTTTATCAGTTTGAGTCAGTACAACACAAAACTAGAGTGAGATTAAAACACTTTAATAAAAAGAGATATGAAAAAAATAGCAACAAAGAAATAAGCCTGAAAAAAATCCACAGCACACTCGTAAAATCAATTATATTGTAACAACCCAGGGGGTGGGAGAGCCAGTTTACGATGACGGCTGGTAAGCGGTTCTACAACGGAAATCTAGGTTCTTCAATGGTCACTTCCACCACTCCCTGCATCCTTTTTCCTTTGCTCGCTCATATATGCCACTTGGCTCTGCCTATGATACCCATTTAGGGTCAGAGGGAACCCGTAAGCCACACTTTCCACCAGCTCTATAAGCTGAACCAAGGACAGAGCCCACATCAGAAACTGGCAGGCAGATATGCATCATTGCAGATGGTCTCTAACAGCCGGAATGTGAGTTTGAAGGGCTCTGTAAGTGCTGTGACAGTAACTCCCCACATGACACTCATCGAGCTGCTATTACGAGCCAGCTAGTCACATCCCCTTAGACTGGACCACGTGAGGAATGTGTTACTCTTGAGGGTCCTGATCTGGGGTGCTACAAAATTTTATAATTCTTGTTTACATCATCATGGAATAGTGCAGTGCTTTTTATAACATTTTTCTTAAAGAAGAAAAAGTGAGATGCTGCATATTTTCTGTACAAAAACAATCCACAACACTCCATTGGCACATGACTGTCTTTTCTACACAGTAAAATGCACTACATTGGAATTCACCTTCTGCATTTCCTAGCAGTTGCGCTTTCCTATTTCCTGATTTGTACATATGAGGATGGACACTGTGGATGAGTAAACTGACTATCATTTCTGTGTTTGACACAGGATTGCAATTGCCAATATTTGCCAATGCCTAATTGGTAAAGCAAACATTGTACTACTAGAACAACCATAACACATATATCATGACTCAACAAATGTCTACAGGAAAGGGGTTTGGTGATTATCTTTTCACTAAGTCATATTTTGTTTTTCTGGATTTCCAAAAACAAAATATAGTGAATGCAAAGAAAGTGCATAATGAAGTCTACAACTCTGAAAAAGTTCTTGCCTAAACTCACAATATGAAAATGAAGCCTAGCCTTCCTGAACTGGGGTCAGACTTCTCTGAGGCCTATAATTCAAAATGGCTTTTCTCCCCAAACAATAGGACTAAAATGGGAAAAGCCTTTACTTAAGCAGTTTATAGTAATCTACAAATAAATTTCAGAAAAGATGAAACAAAACCACAAAATACATATTGAAAATTTACTTACAAACATATAGAAAAGTAAGCTAAGCCAAACAGAGAATGGCAAAAATGGCATCCTGGAGCAAATAAAAGCTAGTCCAAAAGCAAGAACAGAAAGATTAAAATAGTGGCCCTTTCCCTTAAGGTTCCATACATAAAACACAAAGTATAAAACACTAGACCATAAACATGCATTGTGACCAGTTGGGGGTGCTAACAAGCCCCCAAACCCCAAACACAGACAACCCAACACAACTATGGGTTCAAATAAATGGTGCTTTAATCCACTTTTTTTTTTCAAATAACAATTAATCCCACGAATACACAGACTTCAAGTGCTGGCTTTCCTTTTTTTCTTCTTCTCTTTCCTCCTCCAATGGCTTTACCTACTGCCTGCTGGCCCTGACTCCCTGAGCAATGGCAGCGGGCTTCTTTTAAGGTGGATCGGGAGCACTGCCAGTAACATGATGTGGCCAGTTGGAAGTACTTCCAGGTTATAAGAAGGTCCTCACCTGGCAGCACCCTCTATCATCCCCCAGGGACCCCTACAGGGCTCCACTCCAGCACTCCAACTCCCATGTAACCCCGCAGGTGTCCAGACTGGGACTTTATATGAGGGACACTGCCATTGATTATAATGAGGGATGGACTGGTCCCTTTCATCCTCTCTTGCCATTTCACGTAGCCTTTGGGCATTCCAATCAGGATGGGAATCATAAGGCGTCCCTGGCTGAGTTATGCCCCCATTTATTCCACTATTCCGTATTTCATCTTGGCCGGGTAAGAAATTCACCTCCCTCCTGGATGGGACACCCATCCATCCTTTGGGGCATCTACAATATATATACTGTAATCATCAAACAAAACAATATTTGAAAGATAAAATACAAAAAGACCAGAAACATGATTCATAGCATAATTTACAAAATAAATTTTAGAACAACAAAAATATTACAAAGAAAGGGATAAAACCATAACAAGAGAACTATTAACTAACACAGGAAAATACTTCCTGAAAGGAGCAAAACTCTTCCTGTTTCTATAACACAAATCTCATTGGTCTTAAAACAGTTTGCAGTTTCGGCTATCTATGTAATTCATTTCGGACACATGATATTGCAAAAGTTTATTAAAAAAGTATATTTTATGAACTGTACTAATACATGCAATTTACATTGTATAACCCCTGTTAGTTTTGAATATTATACACTGTTACAAAAATAGGTAATAAACACACTTGTCATAACAAACTCTTTGATTAAGTGACTATAAAAGTAAATAAATGTTACAATTTTCAATCTGACTAACCAAGTCTCCTAATGCACCTTAATTTTACACCATGCATAAATGTTCATACTCATGTGGTCCTTTTTCCATCACTCAACAGAAACCAAAGGTAGTGTTGCCATAAAACACAATGCAGTATACCTGAGATGTTACCGTGGATCAAGACCAGACTATGTGGTAAGGTTCTAAGCGTGGATGATTCTCAGGTCTAAGCACTGTTTCAGTAAACAGCGCAACAAGATGAACAGCAAGTTTAACTAAGGGTGTACTCACACAGGCAATTAGTTCTGAGCCTGAGTATGTTTGTTTGCATGTAACCCCGTCAAGTCTAGTTTGCTTGACCAGTGTGATCGCTCTGTGCCAGACCAACCGTACTATGCCATGGCCCTCTTGGATGAGGTGGGCCCAAGCACGGTTCTGTAGCATTCAGGAACAGCGTGATTGCTAAATGTGCCCGAGCAAAGAAAACAGACAGACAGTGCAATTCTCATTTCATTCAATATCTTTTAAGTTAAAAGCAGGATTTTATTGTTACCTTACACATGAACGTGAATTGTAGTTGGCAAAAAAAGCTGCAAATTCCTCCCTTAACATCATTTGTCACTGTAAATATCTTCTTGTATGTGCAGCACAATAAACAGCAAAACACTGCGCTGCACACTCAATAAATCTGTAAGAGGGTAGAGCATTATCCTGCCCTACATGACTCCAAAACAACCACAAAATCAGTAAAATCATTTTGACATTTATGCTGTCACTCTGTGTAGGAATCAGAGATGGAGTGGTGGTGGTGGTGGGGTACAATCTCACTTGGGCACTATAGGCAACAAATGTACCTAGTAAGAGTACACCCTAATATGCAGCTAGCCTTTTTATTGTTTCGTGTTTCTCTTCTTTCTGCTTAGCTGGTCATCTGATTTCTCATTAAAGGCAGCGTGCTAGCAATTAATGTCTTAGCCCCTATCAATAATGGACTTGCAGCTGCACATTCCTCTTTATTTAAAGTGAGAGAACACAGGGAAAAAGTACACCTTCAAGTAAACTTAATAAAAATACAGTAATTTTTAAGCTATCGAAATGAGTATCGCTTTTATTATTGTAAAAGTTATTCACGACTAGTGTCTGAAAAGACAATGAAATCAATGGAAAATACTTAAAAAGAATTAATGATGAAAGGTAAACATTAGTACAAAAACATGTGAAGTATACTGTAATTGTCTCTCAGCAAATCATGGGTGGCTGCTGATCTACCATCAGGGTAACCAGAGTATGTGCCCTGGCATATACGACAGAAAAGCTATGTGATTAAGAAAACATCACCCCCACCTCACATGCAAGTGTTTCACCCAAGCCATGAAGTATTATTTAATATTTCTTCAGGTTAATATACTGTATTACTGTAAGTGCTATTGATTAATTCTGTCATACAATTAGGAGAGCCTATACTGATCATAAAGTCACGTTGATTTATATTTTATGTGTTACTGCATTGAGCATTAGGCAAAATTATTCAACAGTAGCTGCAACTGGATTTTAGGATATTGACATCACCCCTGCTGAAATGACCCTAAACAATCCCCACCGTGTCCCATTCCCCGCATCCAGGAAGGTTGGAATCATCTTTCATCTGCTGTCAACGATTGACCTACAGATTATGCCTTAAAAATTTCACTCCTACCTAAAAGTAGCCATGTTGCACAGTCATACATATTACATAGTGTGCAAGTGTCTGGAGAACACTTGCAAAGACAATTCCATGACACTCCAAAGGAATCCAGTGTGGAGGAAACGAGTGGCATCTTTTAATTATCACAGTCCAAACAGGTGGCCAAGCAGTTTCTTAATTACAGACACCGACTTTGTGTCATTTTACTGAAGATTAATGATGTGTAAATGTACGTTGAACTATATTTTTCTGTTTCTTATGTTACACAATATAAATATTTCCATGCGTCGCTTTTTCTTTTTTTGTACCATTGAGTTTAATATATTTGATTCAGTATCATGCTATACTTCAGTCCAAAAATAAATATAAAATATGATTTCAGTATTTGTAATGGCACATGTGTCCTTTTTCATGTCCATAATAGTCTGTCTGATGCATGCAGAATTAGTTTTATAACATCATCGTTCAATAAACCTGATCACCAGGTAGTCTAAGTTAGTACGCAAGTTTGTTTCCCTTCTCCAACTTTAAGAATCACACGGCAACTGCACTTAGTCTTAATCTTGATTCACAACTCATTAGGAGCTCTGGCACACTGCATTAGCACTAATCCCCAAAGTAAATCTTGTTACTGTAAATAGGACCAGCACGGGAACATCCACAACTCAGAGCACACTGCAACTGACCCAACAAGTTTAGGGCAGGTGGCAAATGAAGAGAGGAATCATAAGGGATTCCCAGCCTGGGATTGTCTTGGTGATTGTGGATAGAAAGGCGCCCTTTTGATGGAGTCTCCTTTCAGATAGGTTTCTGTGTTACTTCTCAGGTGACGTAGGTTTCTGCCTTGAATCTGATTGTGCTGCAAAACACATGGAAAATGGATGGGATAAAATGTATACTGTTTGTTTGAACATTTATTTTATAACCATATTTGCTAATAAATCTAAATATAATTTACTGGTTAAATGTTTACAGACATAAACATGAAAAAATGCAATGTTGGTAGATCAAGATGTGGATTACAGCAAAACTTTGAAGTTTACATATTCTGCTATTGACTGCCATGACCTTAGGTTGAGTAGACATGGCAAGGCAGAGTTGAACTGCATACAGATCAGAAAAAAAATCTAACTCTGTATCTAAATCTCATTCATTCTTCTATGTGATTTTGCTGAACATTTTGTTACAAGATCACGGCTTTTTTAAATTCTAGTTGGGTACTGTGCTTTTGATTTTAGCAATGAACCTGTTTCTAGTCACTTGATTCACAAAATGTGACATCATCACACCACCTTTATAAAAGATAGCAACACAATGTCCAAGCTTTGGATTTTGTTATAATTAAATGGTGATTTTTAGAGAAGTCAGGGCAGTGGATTTAGATTTACAATAGTATTTTTGCTTTATCCTCTTGACTTTGAATTTTGTGTAACATCTTGTTTTTTTTGACAAATGATCTCTGTGCTCTTCTGGCTTTCGAGTTTTGACTGTTTTTCCTGACACATTTTTGTTATAGTATTAAGCACTTTTTATGCATGTGTTTTTGTATATATCCTGTTTCTTTTACCATTCTTTAATTTTTTTGTGGTTTATGTTTCATTTTGATTTATTTTGATGAAGTTTATATTTTTAGCATCTTGTTTATGTGAATCCGTCGGGGTGCTTCACCTGACCTTGATATCCTTGCCAATAATATTACAGGTACAATTCTAAAAAGGCGCAACATCCTTACAGTGCATTCTGTTTAGTATCACTTAGCTTATTACCGAAGTAGGCCCTAGTGTTAGGTTTGGTTTTTGGTTTCTGAACGTATTTTTGTGTTTGACTCATGGGTAGCCTCCTGCCCTGTAATTCTTTGTTACCTGTTTATTTTGATCTTCAGGTTTTGATCCTTTGCTCATCCTATGTTTTTCTAAAGAAGCATCTCCAGGGGCCTCATGTATAACGACGTGCAAAGAATTTACACTAAAACATGGCACATGGACAGAAACAGAAAGGTAGCATATGCACAAAAAAATCCAGATGCATAAATCTGCGTGTACGCCAACTTCCACGTTCTTTCTCTACATAAACCCCGGTCAGCATGAAATGTAACGTATGTGCATGCACATGCCTCCTCACCCGGACTCCTCCCAGAATTACGTCTCTTTGAATATGCAAATCAATGTAAATAGCCCCCTAAGTTCAGCACTCTGTGGAAAGACAATGGCAAAAGCACAGGGAAAATTGAAGAATTTCAGCGAATACCAAGTGGAGGAAAGGAAAAATGTACTATTTGTTGGTTTAAGCAGTGGTAAAACAACAAAAGGAAGTTGATTGAGTGACATAGAGTGGTGGAGAAACTCGAAAGTTTAAGTTCAGAAAGTCACAAAGTGCCCAAAATAAAAAAGAAGTGGTCACATATCAAAGTTGCAGTGAAAAAGCAAGTCATAGCCCATTGTCTGAGTGTCATATGGAAGCATATTAGGGTTCAGAGAAAAAAAAATAGGGAAATTTCCACTTTAATCACATAGTTTATTTTGTCATTAAAGTGGAACATCATAAACTTCATCTTAAAATCATTTAATTTACTAGTTTATCAAATCCCATCGTAACTAAAGTAGCACGTTAAATGGTTCGTATTCTATGTGCTCTTCTATGTGCTCTATGTGTGTGAATACCTACGTGCTTCTTAAATGGGTTTTCTCTTCCTCCGACAGGACACAGAATACATTACATTCATGATATTACAGCACTCTGAACAATTTAAATACTAAGATGTATACTTGATATCATTTTCATGATAATAGGAATTAAAGTTTGTATAAAACATGGGGGCACATTGGCGCAGTGGTAGCTACCTGTCCAGAGATTGTTCCTGCCTCCTGCAAGATGCTTGCTGCGCCGTGCGTGATCTTTGATGAACAGTACTGTCTCTTTCAAATGTACTAACCCCCAATTCCTGTCCTTCCTTTTCTTTCTCCCAGTAACCAATTGCCACACAATCAGCTCAGCAATAAATGTCAAGCCATCTGTAAGCTTAGAACGCCGATTTTTCAAAACATTTAAGGAACATTGAAATATCTTCGTAGTACATGTTTAATTATTCAGCCCACTATCCATTCAGGGTCATGCCAGTCCCAGCAAGCATACAGTGTGAAGCAGGAACAATCACTAGCAGAGTGCCAGCTCATCACTACCACTGTGCCACCATGCCCACATGTTTAATTATTAACAGTAAAAATTATTTAAATTAAGTTAGAAATTTGCCTGTATAATGTAATATATATACTTTACTGCATTTCATTTTAAAAATTATGTAAAGAGCTCCAAGAAGATAGTGCTTGGAAATTTAAATTGACTTAGAAGCCAGTCATCATCATCTATATATACATGCTCTCTTCTATTGAATTGAATTGAACTGAATTCCTTTATTGTTATTTTATGGTACTATGAGATTCAATATGCAAATCCTCCATAAACTTATTTTCCTATAAAATGATAAAATAACAACAATAACAATCAGTCAGTCATTATCCAACCCGCTATATCCTAACACAGGTTCACGGGGGTCTGCTGGAGCTAATCCCAGCCAACACACAGGGTGCAAGGCAGGAATAAATTTCGGGCAGGGCACACACTCACACCAAGCACACACCAGGGACAATTTAGGATCGCCAATGCAGCTAACCTGCATATCTTTGGACTGTGGGAGGAAACCAGAGCACCCGGAGGAAGCCCATGCAGTCATGGAAAGAACATGCAAACTCCATGCAGGGAGGACCTGGGAAGCGAACCCATGTCTCCTTACTGCAAGGTAGCAGCGCTACCACTGTGCCACCGTGCCGCCCACAACAATAATAATAATATGATAAAAAACAATGAAATATATACAATATGAAAGCATAAGTGTCTCAGGTTGTGCAATATTACAACTGTAGTGCAAGTTTACAGTGAGGTAATTGTAATTCAAAGTACAAACATTTCTACCGGGAGCACTTGATGTACTGATTGAGTGCGTTTATAGCTCTTGGGATAAAACTGTTTCTGAACCACAAGGTCCCAACAGGAAATGCTGTGAAGTGTTTGCTTAATGGGAGAAGTTCAAATAAACTCTGCCAACAGCTGAGGCAGTGTGTGCTAAATGCTGTATCCCGATAATCCTTTTTCCAATCAGCTTCCGTAGAGCTGTGATTCCATAATCAGATACAGTGGGTTAAAATACTCTGAGTGGTGCACTAAGAGTAACAACGCTAAAGCAGTGATGGTATTTGGAATAGTTTGGCCATTCTCAGCGTCAAAGCAGTGCTACTGTTCCTGTGTGGTTTCCCTTTAGTTTTTAGATTCACATCCCTGACGCGGCTTTATCAAATGCACTGAAATTAACCAGATATTGTTTATTAGTTTATGGCATCTCATTGTAATCAACCTGTAACCATATAATGGTGACTGCTTTAGTGTTGTTATTCCCAGTGCACCACTGAGTATTTAACCCACTTTATCTTTGTGTGGAATCACCTGTACAGCAACTTATCGGATTATCGGTATACAGCATCTAGCACACGCTGCCTCAGCCATGTGCACAATCTATTTGAACTTTTCACATACAGCAAACGCTTCAGAACCTTTCCTGTAGGGACCTTGCGGTTCCCAAGAACTATAAATGCACTCATTCAGTCCATCAATTGTTCCCAGCAGATTTGTTTGTACTTATAAGTACAATCACCTCACTGTAAACTTGCCCTACAGTTATAATATTGCACAACCTAAGTCACTTTATAAAGTGCGTATTTACATATGATGACGACTGGCTTCTAAGTCGACTTAGATTTCCAAGCGCTATCTTCTTGGAGCTCTTGATATTATTTTTAAGATGAAATGCAGTAAAGCATGTTTATTACATTATACAGATAAGATTTAAACTTAATTAAAATAATATGTATTGTTAATAATTGAACACGTGAGGACAAGGTGGTGCAGCGCTAGCGATGAGCTGGCACCCCATTCAGGGATTGTTCCTGCCTCACGCTGTATGCTTTCTGGGATTGGAGTGACCCTGGATGGATAGATGGATGAAATAATTAAACATGTACAACGAAGATATTTCAATGTTTCATAAATGCTTTGAAGAATTGGCATTCTAAGCTTACAGATGGCTTGGCATCTATTACAGAGCTGATCATGTGGCGATTGGTTACTTGGAGAAAGAAAAGGAAGGACAGGAATAGGAGGTTAGTACATCTGAGAGAGACAGTACTGCTGCAGTAAGTTATTTTATTGAAGGTCACACAAGGTGCAGCAAGCATCTTGCGGGAGGCAGGAACAATCTGTGGACAGGACGCCAGTTCATCGTTAATACTGCGCCACCATGGCCCCATGTTTAATACATGTTTAATTCCTATCATTATGAAAATGATATCAAGTATAAATCTTAACATTTAAATTGTTCAGAGAGCTGTAATATTATGAATGTAATGTATTCTGTGGCCTGTTGGTGGAAGAGAAAGCCCCTTTAAGAAGCACTTTAGCGATTCACACCCATAGAGCACATAAAAGAACACATAGAAAGAAGCATTTAACGTGCTACTTTAGTTATGATGGTATGACGTTCTGCTTTGATGACAAAATTAAGTACATGGTTAAAGTGGAAATTTCGAGATTAAAGTTGACAGTTGGACATTTTTTTCAGCTGTGTCCCTATTTTTTTTTTCTTTTCTCTGTACCCTAATACACTTCCATATGACACTCAGACGGTGGGCTATGACTCGCCTTTTCACGGTGACTTTGATATCTGACCACTTCTTATTTATTTCAGACACTTTGCGATTTTCTGAACCTTCGAGTTTCTCCACCACTCTGTTACTTGATCAACTTCCTTTAGTTGTTTATATCACTGCATAAACCAACAAATAATAAGTTTTTCCTTTCCTCCACTTGGCATTCGCTAAAATTCTTCTATTTCCCCCGTGCTTTTGCCATTGTCTTCTCACAAAAAGCTGAGCTTAAGAGCTATTTATATTGATTTGCATATTCAAAGAAGTGTAATTCTGGGAGTAGTTCGGGAGTGGCAGCAGGCATGTGTGTTACTTTTTACGCTGACCGGGATTTATGGAGCGGAAGAACATGGAAATTGGCGTATGCATAGATTCATGCATCTGGATTTTTTTGTGCGTACGCACATTTCTGCTTTTGTCCATACGCCATGTTTTAGTATGAATTCTATGCACAGCGTTATGAATGAGGCCCCTGCTGTCCAGCTCATTGCAGCTCCAAAGCTCTACACATGTCAGGTACTGACTTTACCTTTCAAAACAAGGCCAGATTAAAATTTCCACAGGCTATTGGGTGACCTACTTCCTTAACACAGAGTTGATCTTACTTTTAACAATGTAGCATGCAAATACAAGGTCATCAAATGCAGTATAGTGTTTCTCCCTTGATCGCTTCATCAAGTGGGGTTGATGGGAGCTGTGGACTGGTGAAAATACCTCTTGCCTTCAATGGTCATTAGCTGTGCACCGAGAAAGCCCAGATGGTAGATCGGCCCCTGTTTCAAAATGACAAAAATAGATGTTCTATATATGTCATGTGAATCAAGTCTTGCGGTAACTCCAATCTCTTGACTGTTGGTTACTCCACACTCTTTACAGACACATTTGCTGGAATTAATGGTTTAAGAAACAGCAAACCCAAATAAAATATTAATCTTAGTTTGCTTTCAAATATGAGTTGATGAAAAGGAGTGGTTGTAATGGTCACAGAACGTAAAGAAAAAAACAAAAGATTATACTTCTTGTGAAGATCACTTGCTTGGCAGAAAAATGACTAAGAGCTGCCAGCCCTTTACGTGACTTTCAAAACCCTCTGTCATCAATGTCATCCTGCAAGACAATGGCCACAAAACCACCAGAGCACCAAATTAAAAGTTTCAACTGAATAACTTTGCTTTCTGCTGCCTTATGATTAACTACTGCACTCAGGACACAATAAAATAATAGTTATAGTCATTTAAGTACAGAGCCAGCTGGCATGATGTCAGACATTGGCCAGAATGGTTGGAGATGTAAGTTTTATATCAGCTAAAGCAGAACTTTTATAGAGAATACGGAGTAGCTGCCATTGAATATAATGTTAGCAACTGCAATTAAAGTACATGTCAGTAAAGAATGTTTGATCTGTGAATTCTAACTAGACCATTAAAGGCTGATGATGCTCCTGCTTTTTAGTTTTATTATCCTAGATTATATACAAAATGTTGCAGTGCTCACCACCTGACATTGGAAAGTTCACTCAGTTGAGTCTCCATGAGACATTTTCCATTTGCTGCTTTCTTTATGATCCGTGAAAGAAAACGTTTATCAGTGAACTGATCCACACATCATCACAAAGCAGCAATTAAGCCAGGGTGATGTAAATAATATCTCTAGAGCATAAAGTAACATTTTTAAACCACCTCACCTAACTCAGGATTTCACACAGGATGCAGGAACCAAATCTGGAATGGGCATTAGTCCATTGCAGATGAAACTCAACAACACCACCACACATAGTCACAAATGCACTAATCTACCAAAAATGCAATTGTTGGAGGAAAACTGAGGAGTTTAGAACAAGACCCATGAAGACACAGAGAGACAGTGTCAACTTCAAACAGGTAACAGCCTGGTGGAAGATTTTGTCTTAGAATCATGGATGCATGAGGCAGCAGCGATAACCACTGTAACACCAAGCTACTCCTATAATCCCTGTTCTATGTTTAATTCTTTCTCTTTCATAAACATTCTCAAGGGTTCATGAGATCCAGAAGGATATTTACAATGCAGTATGTAGCCTATATAATGAAAGCTCATGAAGATGCTATTTGCTGGATATTAAAACTTATTTTAACTTATTTTATTATGTTAGTGGCTTAGGAATGAAATACTAAAACAAAAGGCTGATCTCTTCTTTATTAAAACTCTCTCAAGGGTAACAAACAAAAGCTGATTATTGAGAAGAAATTGAAACTCTGGTTGAAAGCTTCAATTGCAGTGAACATTTAAGTGAGCCTGTACACTTTCAGTTGTAAAGGTGGGTGCCACACTTCTTGCTAGTTTAGTGCTGTTGTGGGTGGGTGGATGGGGAAGAATCGTAGAGAGATAGTGGCAGGTTGAACACAGATGCTTGTTGTTTCAATGTGTTTTAAGTTCAACTTTCCTTTTCTATTAGTTTCATGCCCTGTAGTCTGCAACACTCCACTGTATCTCACAGGAGCAGAAATGCCTTACACGCTACAGTGTAAGCTGTGGGAGTAAGGAGGTGTGAGGGACGTGAATAGCAATGTCATCACATACACTGGAAAATTACCAATTGGGAGAACCCCTTGGCTGTTCAGACTTGGTCCTTCTACCAATGTTATAAGAGGTGTTTTGCAACTAAAAATGAGGGGTTAAATTAAGTTTAGTGACAGGAGTTACTTAACTCAAGATCTTAAGGAGGCTGGTGAGTACATAAAAATCCTTGACACATATTTTTTTAGGAAGTCACTGCACGCTGGTATAGCAAATTGTATTCTTAAAATTGGTAATCTCTATGTATTAGAAAAGTATTATAAGCACATGAGAAAGGTAGACACTATATTTTATTAAGCATTAAGATGTAAGAGTTAGAATTAAAAAGACTTATGCCTACATATTTTTTATTATTCTTTATGAGCTAGAAACCACTGATAGTTTATTAAGCCAAAAGTTAGACGTGCAGGAGAGCTGGAGAAAGATGGGCCCCTCGTTTAGAGAGAGAATGTGAACTCTTTGGCTATAAATTATTGTAGCAAGCAAGACTAGTCCTTTATCAAACAGATAAAACAGACAGAGTGGGGTTTGACACCCCCTTAACTAAGAATTATAGGTGGCATCAATTAGAGGCTGGACTAGAGCAATGGAATGCTAGGAGTCAGATGAGGATGAATAATGACTTGTGTAGTTGCTTTTAGTTGTTTGCTCATTGTTCCGTCTGAGATGAGTCTGTATGTGCGCCTTACAATAAAGCTTAATTCTGCTGTCTGTTCTGAAATCTCTGAGTGCCTTTTTTGGGGCTGATGGCACCCCTGCCATGTTAGTCTGCTTCAACACTGAGAAAATTCCAAAGGACTAGATCGGGTCAGGTTGAAGAGCATGCATTGGTACAACATGTTGCCGCACCCACCACATGACAAAACAGCTCAGGATTCCGGTTGGCAGCCCACCAGACAGACGCGCAGGCCCACCCTCTAAAAATGACCATCTACCTGCCACAGACAGATGTTACATGGGCATCCCCTTGGCCTGGTCCACCCACTTGGGTCTTCAGCATGAAAAAGTCCAGAGAAGAGCGACTAGGCTCATTCCAGGGTTTCAGGGGATGAATCAATAGGAAAGATTAAAGGAATTGAACCTTTTCAGTGTAAGCTAAAAGAGATTAAGAGGTGACATTATTGAAGTGTTAAAATTATGAAAGGAATCAGTACAGTGGATTGAGACTGTTACTTTAAAATGAGTTCTACAAGAACATGGGGACACAGCTGGAAACTTGGTTTGGGTAAATTTTGTGCAAACAATAGTCAAGTAAAATGACACCATTTATTGGCTAACTATAAAGGTTACAATATGCAAGCTTTTAAGGCCACTCAGGCCCCACTTCTCGACACATCCATAATTGCTAACATAATTGGACTGAATGACCTTGTGATGAGACAAGTAATGGTGCTGCACATGTTCCTAAAGGGTGTGGGCTCTAAGCAGTTGCAGGTGCACGTGGAATATGCATGTGCTGCTCCGAGGTTGATTGGGATGCTTGGCTGATCGTGCATCCACGTGCAAACGATCGGAAGAAGATGATTGTAGCACCTGCACCCGGTCAGTGCATAAAAGGGTGCCTGAACAGTGAAAAGATGACAGTGGAAAGAAAAAAGGATGGAAAAAGGAATGCAGGTTAAAGGAAAGAAAGTGATTGGCAGGATTGAGCCGTGCTGCTTGGGATGGGGGCAGGCATTTGGGAGTGAGCCACCAGAAGAGGAGAAAGTGGCCAGTGCTCGATGGGGCTGAAGAGCAGGAGTGACACAGGCTTCCATAGGCGCTGAGGAAAAGCAGTGAGAATAGGAGCAGATTTCTCGGGTGCCCCTATGTAAGGCCCGAGAATGGCAGTGAGGGATGTGTGCCAGATTTTGATGGTCGACTGCAACCATCTGCGGCGTCTCCTCGTGCTGCAAAGTCATCATTTTAGAAAAACGCATTGGGGCTCATGTTTTGTGTTGTTTTTTTTAAATAAGATTCTGCCTTGATTATAAACTTTTTTATGGGTATATTTATTGTTATTTATTTAACATTTTAGCCTCCATCAGTTCACATATTTATATCTTGGATTATTTATTTATGAAAGAACACTGCACTATTTTTCATCTTTTTTTGTGTTAATAAAAGCACTTGAGAACATGTTGAAGGTTTCAGGTTCAAGTGACTTCCAAAAGCTGTCAAGGACGGTGGCGTTAACCCAGACAGTCCCAGGCCTGTTTCATCAACATTGTACTAATGTCCTAAAAAAAAGGAGTCAGGAGTGGAGGAATGACCAGACAGCCTTGTGATTTAAACTCCACTGCGTCACAATCACTAAAAACATTAGAGACAAGCCTATGAATTACGTTTCTAGCAGAGAAGCATGGACCAACATTTTCACAAACACAAATTCACACGTTTTCAGGTTCGGACTTTGAACAAGCTACTTAAGGACATTCACTTTTTGCCTCTGAAGATTTATTTGTACGTTCATTTCAAATATGAAGTTTTTCACATGTAACATCTACTATGTACTGTGTGTTTTGTCCCTGGTCATACCTGGCAGCCACCTTACACCATTTTGTTTGTCTGCTGGTACAACATTTTTAAAAAGGTTTACAGATTTTTTTCTGTCAATGAGTCTTTCATGTTCTTGTGCTCTTTCTTGTCTTTTTATTTAATACTTGTGTCTTTGGACCACTTATTTCAAATTGTTTTGTCACATTTTTGCTGAGCTGCTCTGTCTGTTTTTGCCCAGTTTGGGTTAGACATTTTAATCTGTTTTTAACTTGCTACTCAGTTACCTGCATGATCTACTTCGATCGTTGTCCTCAGTCTCATTGATATGAAGCCCTGTGTCGCCAGCCACTTTTGCCACCTACAGCTTGACCAAGTCCTTCATGCTCACAGGTAATCCTGCTCTCAAAGAGAGGTTAACATCACCGATGGAGATTAAGTTCTGTTTTGAGTAGAGATGAAAATACAATCATCTGCTCTACTGACTGTGCCATTGCTGCATGGATTTAAATTAGTCCAATCTTTTTGAAGCCCGCACAGTTTTGTTCTAGATTATGGTATTTCTCCTCCCATTTCTAGTTGGGAAGATAATAGTTTTCTTATGAATATATTTGTTGTAGAATGTGTTTTTTGCTTGGATTTTCCTCTGGAAATGTTATTTTCATTGAAAGCTTTGAGTAAACATTGGCATGAATTCAGGTTTAGAGGGTCTATGTTATGGAGGTGACCTGTCACAATTTCACAATTAAAATCATCTCCAATTGCCATTATATTTCCCACCAGTTTTGGAATTTTTATTGTTAGTTTGGCTGTCCAGCTTTCTGCCCCTTTGCCATTGTCATCTTATGTTAATAGTGTATGTGAAAAAGGACCAGAAGTTCAAGGAGCATTGAGGTTCCACTAAGTAAAACATTGGACATGTGCAAATAACATCTAAACCAACAGAGCTTGTATATTTTTAAAGATGTATGTAGCTGCTGGAAGGTAAGGCAGGATAAAGCATGAGCCAAACGAGTACCAAAAGAAATTTTTTAATTCAAAAAAGTTTGTTTTAAAAAGGTTTAGTGAGATTTCAACGAAAACAGTCCACACAAGGATAAAGAAACGTTGTTACACACGTAGAATAAAAGGCAAATGAAATAAAAATGTTGCTTATTGTTAAATTTCAATTGCTTCTACAATTAAGGATGAGTTATTTCTCTGTGCTTTACTTCACATTTAGTACGTTCTAAACGTAAGGCTCTGCACATACCACTGAGCACGTTATGGCATGGTTTGAAACAATGTGCCGTCTATGCCTTACAAATGGCAGGGCAGGTCACTAAGACTAATCTGCAATCAGAGGGACAAGAAATAATTAGAATATTCAATTTTAATTCAGCTTGTGGGGGTAATAAGAACCTCCCATGTGCTATGATGTGCTATGCACTAATTTACAGGCAAACATTTAACATGACCCAAATGGCTCCTACAGTGTATGACACAGATTAGGTGTGGGTTCTATAAAGAATTACTTAGGGAGTGCAGAGCAGGACAGACCATTACAAATTGGGCTATGACTCAGCCCAGTCCATCCTTTTTATCTTCTGTTTTCCTCATTCTTAGTTCTGTTTGTTGCTATGCAACGGCAATTATGTAGCAGTCACATGAGAGGAAAGGCAGATGAGCTAAATAGAGGGAGCTTAGATATGGCAAGGCTCTAGCATGATGTTAAGAGCAACCAGCGAGACAGACACACTTCCATTGCAGCCCCTCGGAATCATTCCTCTCGGAGTTGGTGAGCTGCACCACGGTAGCACAGTGGGCTATTGTTATAACCTGTTTGAAATCCTGCTGGTTCATTCTAGCTCATTTATTTTGCTAAGTTATTTTTCCTGTGATTATTATATTTTAGTGTTGTTTTGATGTTGACATTGAGTTGATATGAGCCATATTGTTTGCTGTTGCTGGTAACAGGAATTGTGTCATCCATTTACTGTATTTGTTTAACACAGTGGAGCACTAGGCTCTCTGCCTATTAGTTTTCAAATTTCCATCATTGTTGATGGCTTAGGAAAAGCCAGTGGCTTGATTACAGATGTATTTTATGTATTGGCTTTGAAATTTGGCTCTTGTTTGTTTCTGGACTTCTTGTTTTTCCTGTTTGTACACAACCACATCTCAGGTTTCCCTCTTTTTCATTTGCCAGAAAATAATATCTACCCTGTAAAGCATGGCTATTGAGAGGTAAGATGTAATCCTGGGCAAAGCCTGTGTCTGTAAACCATAATCTAGAATACAGACAGAATGCTGGAATCAAAGACAGGTAAGCACCACCACAAGTATCCCAAATCACTACACAAAAAAGTACAAGTCAGAAAAAAGACAAAAAGTTCAAAATCAGAAGAATTACATTAGGCACAAGAACATAAAATATCTCCAGAACTGTGTTTGTTTCAGAGGCACAAAGATGCACAATGCCAGAGCAATGGCACCATCAAAACTTCCCATTTTATCTTACCTTTACTTCCTGTGATGTCACTGATACAAATTTAATGCTGCATAGCAACAAAACACAGACAAAAGAGATCATGGTGGACAGCAGGAAAAGCAAAGGGCGAGCAGCAGAGCCCAAACAGATCTGATAGGCATAAGAATAATAGTAATACTTATAACCAAAGTCAATAACTTAGCATCTGAAGAAAAGAGAGAAATGTTAAAGTAATTGAAAGCACAGAAGTAATTTAGCTTAATGGGATTATAAAAAAAACAAATAGCAGAATCTGTGAAATGTCAGTTGTGTGCATTATTAATGAATACATAATATTCAAAAAAAGAAAGTCAAGAACAAAATGATGCAAACACTGCCATATATCCAATGAAATTATCTAGGTTAAATTTCAGAATCTTTTAATATGAAATCACAAATTTCGAACACAGGAACATGTTTATCCTGCTCATTGCTGCCTGTCACACTTTTACCAGTACCATATAACCAGCTGCAGGGTCATCTGCTGAGAGTCACCCTTCTCTGATGTTTCACTCCTTTAATCCCATAGTATCTCTGGGTGGTGGGGCAATGTCATGGACATCTTCTTGTCATCCTCCAGCAACTGCATGCCAGTATTACTTCATCTCTGGGTGGTGGGGCAGCAATTGGGGACATCTCTCTGTCACCCACTGCATCCCCCTGCAACTGTTATGCCAGTGTTGCTTCATACCACCCCACTCAGATTCATTGGTACCCCGGCCTTGATCCTTCCTCCCTAGCCAAACCCAGAAACGGGCTTTCTCTACCTCTTTTATAATTTCTTTTAGTGCCTTCCATAGTTTGCCTCCTGACAGTCCAATGTCCCTCAAGGTACTTCTAGTTGAAAGGTTGACTAAGCTTCTTCCCTTATAGGCTGTCTCCATATTTTCTTCACAGGGGACTGTTTGTTCCACCAACATGCTTTCCTATTTTTGCACTGACTAGATAAAAATGTTGGGTCTTAAGGCTGTTGGACCAATCTCAGTGGGAAGCCTAGTCTGTTGGTTTAAGCCTACTTTCATTATCCAGTCCTTTCTTAGGGCCAAGATTAAACTACTCCAATGTGTGGCAACTCTCTTTGCTGATACTCGTGAAGGCACAGATTGAATCAGTTGTTTTTTCTAGGTCTGAGTACCTTTTATTTACGCTAACTCTCACTGGCTGCACAATTTCTACCAGCTTCCTCAGCACCTGGTCTGAAACCATCTGCTAAGTAGAATTGGGAATCAGATCCAAGAATGATCAAAATCAGAAAATGGACATAAAAAAGAGAAAGAGAAGAGATGGATGTTTACAAGGGGCAGGACTGAGGAGGAGGCCAGGCAAGGGAATGGAAGCAGGCGGTTGGAAAGATGACCCCTAC
This sequence comes from Polypterus bichir lapradei, assembly GCA_026402145.1. Lineage (NCBI taxonomy): Eukaryota > Metazoa > Chordata > Cladistia > Polypteriformes > Polypteridae > Polypterus > Polypterus bichir. Next base: position 29,892,147 of record JANRMT010062842.1, read on the forward strand.
CAGCACTTGAGGGTTAGGGGTTTCTCCAGCTGAGTGACTTGTGGGGAGCAGGAGTGACCAGCTGTTCCACTGGGGCTCCCACATAAGGCCAAGGAGCAGCAGTGAAGTCAGAGAAGCAAGGCTCAGTTCAGCATCCTGCCAGTAGCCTGGGTCTGGCAGGGCACCCGAGCCACATAAGTTTGACTGGGACTGTTCGAAACATCTATTCTGGCTGCTGTGATCCCATTTGGGTAAGTGGAGGAGACATGAGTTTTTAGAATGCTGCACAAGTGCTAGTGGACTTTATAAAGGACATATTCTGTCTGGGATTTTAACCTCATTTTTATTATCTCATTTATTGGATTTCAACCTCCACATTCCACTTTGTGTTTATGGATTACTTATTGATAATCTTTTGCACTGCAATGTGTGTGTCCTTATTTGCTTTGCTCATCTTGGTTTATGACTATCAATGGTTCTCAGTTCAAGAGGTTCCAAGAAGTGTCCAGGGAGTTTGGACCCAACCTGGACCACCACAACCCCCAGATGATTATGCTATTCCTACAAGTATGTTAGATGGAAGACCAGGATGGGGTACCCCATGCAGTATTTGTACATCCTGCAGAGTCGGAGAGGAGGGGGAAGTAACCCCAAGGAGTTGTCCCACAGACAAAGAGTGGGGGCTAGACGCCTGAGATCATAGGGCTGAATGTTTGAGAAACTCCCCTAATAAAGCCGCTGTCCCAGACATGATGTGTTGCAAGCTTGCTTCCACCTCACCATAAAGCACTCGACTCCTCCATGCTACATCAATAGGTTAAGTTGTCAAGTTCTGGAAGTGTGTCATGAGTAGCCCATATTAGGAAATTAATCCTTCATTGAGGCATCTTAGAAAGGTCCAATCATCCCATTCAGCTGGCTAGAATGCACTCTATATGGTCTACCAGCCCTGCACCTTCTGGCTAACCATGTACCTCCTCTCTTTTACCGATGCTGTTGACCACAACTTGACTAACTCCTTCATTCCAATTTGCTCCTTCTGTTATGGGTTATTCCCACCACCTCACCAGGCCTCAGCCTTGTGAATGCTTGATTTATTCACTCCTCTGCCTTCCAAAACTGTCCAGTTTGGATCTTAGCACAGATATCCCTGACACTGTGGTCACTTGATTCCTTGGGTTTCACCACCCATCTGGAGCTCTTCTGACTGTAACCCAGTGAAATGGACTTCAGCAGGAGTTGTAAGATATTTCTCCCAAGTAGTGCCATGTCTGAAGGCATTGGGGCAGGCCTAGCCATTTACAGATGAAACAGATGGCCTCCACATCCATTTTCTTCACTGTGATTGGTTTTATTTCATACATTGTTAAGGCCCAAAAGAACGCTTGGTGGACTCTAAACTGGTAACAACATATCTAGCTTTCCTAACAGTTCATAGTTATCTATCCTTTGCAGCCCCCACCCCCCTTCAGGTCATTCACCACCACTGTGGCCCTCCTCAGGCTTCTGGTGGGTTATTTTGCCAACACTGGGATCTTTTAGTCTCCTACACAAAACTATCAATTTGCAGAAAGTTTGTAACATCATCCATATCGCACTGTAATTCTGGTAGTCTCTGGCTCATCCCATGGGCCGTTTTTCTTGCTCCTTTAAGGAGCATTTCAAAGGCTGTTGTAAACAGAATGGGTGGGATTTAAAATCAATTTCTCTCCCTTGCCAAAATGTTGCCAGTCTAATGTATAATCCCTAATGGCATAGTAAAGCTTCAGGCCTAACTAATAGCTTTCAATGGGATTTCTGATGCAGAAGGTACATGGAGGAACTCCAAGGCAAAACTAATGAACTAATGGACAACTAAATCAAATTTGTTCTACAGATCTAACTAGACTAAATTGTGGTCTGTCTTTTCTTTCCTTGCTCTTTGAATCTTCTAAATCATTGGCACATGTTCCACGCAAACAGGAAAACCAGGAACCCCTGCTTTTTGATTATTTCTAAGTAGTTATTGCCTAATAGGAAGCTGGATAGCCATCTTGCCACTACCGAAAGAAATCTTTCCCTCCACATTCAGCAGAGCTATCCTCCTGAACTGGTTGATGGTCGCCAGGCTTTGCTCTTTTGGAATGTAGAGAGCTACTGCTCTTCTCCATTCTGCAGGGATACTCTGCTTGTAAACAGTTCTCATCGGTTTCCACATTTTTTTCAAGAATATATGACATTGCAACAATTTCCAGGATACCATGGTAATGAAAAATAAGCAGTTATTCAGCAGTTAACCCAAATTTTGAAAAAAAAAAATAGAATTTAAATTTGAAATAAAGGAGCTTTCAATTACTGAATGCAATATCTGATATTCTGAGAGCTGTGATCATTTATTTCAAACGTTGTCTGACCAAATAGATAATACAGAAACTAGTAACATGGCCAGCACTAACTTTCTTCACTGAAATAAATTACACAAGTAAACAATCTGCCATTTATCCTTCTGAAGAATGTTTCAATTTACATCCAAAAAAAGTATTCACTCCATTAAGAAAAGGATGGCATAGCAGCATAGTGGTTAGCCCAGTTTCTTCCCAACTCCAGAGCTCTAGGCTCGAGTGTAAGCCCTGTGGAGCACATGTTCTCATCATATGTGTGCAGGCTTTCTTTACGAACTGCGACTTTATACTGACCCTACAGAAGGATGCTCTTTAATGGACTGAATTTAATGGTGCTGCCTCTGGGTCTGCAGAAAGCATGTAAGAGAACAAGCAGAGTTCACAAAAGTAATGAATGAATAAATGCAAATGTGGTCATTTTTAGAAGCATGATTTTATTTAAATTACACTACATCCATCTTCTTTTATAACAGTTACTGAAGTCTGTGCAATCACTACCTACTTAAGAAATGAAATGTAGAATTGGCATAATATATTTTGAGCTAATACTGTACATCAGCTCACTTGGTATCACATTATATATTTTTATGGTACTGGTGCAGCAGGCAATTTTCTTTTTTAACTTCTCCTCCTCACTTGGGATGATAATCAAAATGTCGACGGATCTTTATGTGGCTAGGCAGCTGGGAATTCTTTTATTCCCTCACCGTAATTGCATCTGAAGTCAGCCGTCAGTGTTCCTTTTTTCATTTATATGTTTTAGCACTAGACAGATATCAGTGAAATACAAAGATAAAACGTTAATGTGAATGTATCTGAATTGCACATTATGCATCTTATATTCAGTTATTAAAACTGATTAGGTTACCTGGAATCACAGTTATTTGCTTAAAGTTGCTGTGAATGGACTATGCCTAATAATTCTGGGATACAATAAAAAAAAAATTTTTTAAATATGTTATTCTGAAGACATCTTATTTCTAATTCACATAGAAGGTATTTAATCTTTTAAATAACTCTGGGTGAAATATACTGTAAATTATGGCTGATAAGCTACTTTCTTATTACAAGTTAATTATTGCTTTTGAGACAGGCAATTAATAATGAAGACAAACATTTATAACTGCCAATGTGCTGGAGTTGTAGCTCCTAATGAAGATGCATTTTCATGTGCACCTTCGTCCGTTTATGAGCCGTTATATTGCCAACAGGAGTCTGCAAGCCTACAGTAGACTACACAAAAACATGGACGGGTGGATGGATCATCAGCAGAAATACACATTTCAGGCAAAGTGTAATAAAAACACCAAAGTACTGGCGTTGACACTATACAGCACACCAATTCATGAACAAATGATTTGTGTTTAAAAAAGTTTTGAATGTAGACTCCTACCTAAAAGCAACTCTTACACAAATGAGTGTAGATGAATGCCTGTTAATTGTAATTATGTCACAATCATATTATACTCATGTCACAGCTATGTTAAAGAGCAGAATTGTAGGAAAATAAAAGGAAAAATTAATAAACTTCTCTCTAGAATTGTAAGGATTTTAGGAGAAAGGGAAATACATAGACAGTAAGAAGTATTGAGTTTGACTTCTGCCATTTTTGCAGTGTTATGCAATGTTATTTTTTGGTTTTGATTTTCCATTTTCTTTCCCTTTTCAATATCACTGCCATTTTGATCATTAATGACCTTTAAGTGGAATCTCATAGTGAATGGGTCATCATCAGTGCCTGACTTTTTCTTTTATTTTTTCAGTCTGTGATATTTCGCCTGCACTGCATTGCTGGAGTGTCCAAAGACAGAGGATGGATGAGCAGTTGACCAAGGGCTGATGCAGATTTTGTACAGTGAAATTTTGCTTTTTCGTGTCCATTTCAATTTTTTGTCCATTTTACTTTATCTTAGTCACATATCGTTTCCTATTTAAGTATGAATAATTTTGTGGATTAAGACCCTACAATATTTTTCCACAGTGTGCAGACATAGTTACATTTACTTATGCCCTGCATAATGTTTGGGACAAAGACACTTTTTTCCTTGATTTACCCCTCTGCTCCACAGTTTAAAAGTACAAATCAAACAATTCAGATGAGATTAATGTGCCCATTGTAGACTTTAATTTAAGGGTATTTAAGGGTCAACACTTGATGCCCATGGTTGTCCCATTTTGTGGCACCTTAATGTTTGGGACAACTGTTGTCACAGGGTTTTGTGATTACTCAGATGGGGTTCATGGCTTCATAAGATACCTTAGTTTGCTTCTATCATTTGGAGCCAGTAGATGTCATTGTGCAACATTAGGACAAGAGCTTTTCCAATAAAAGCTAAAGAAGCCATTATGAGGCTTAACAACAAGAATAAAACCATTTTGTGACATCGGTAAAACCTTATGGTTACCTAAAACAACAATCTAGAATATCAGTAAGAAGAAGAAATGCACTTGTGAGCTCAGTAATCACAGAGTGACTGGTAGGCCAAAGAAGACCTCCACTGTTGATGACAGAAAAATCCTCACTATGGTAAAGAAAAAGCCCCAAATATCTGTCTGACAGATCAGAAACAGTCTTCAGAAGGCAGATGTGTGTGTGTCAGAGATGACTATCTACAGAAGACCTTATGAACAGAAATACCACTTAGGACACATTGCAAGATGCAAACCACCATAACAGGATGTGCAGATTACAAACTGTGAGAAAGTTCTTAAAAGAGCCTGCAGAATTCTGAATAAAGGTCTTGGGAACAGATGAGATAAAGATGGCCCTGTATCAGAGTAATGGCAGTTATGAGGAGACATGATTTAAGTATTTAAAATTATTATTTAAAATTAGTACAGTGGATCGAGACTGTTACTTTGAAATGAGTTTATCACTTGTTAAGCGTACATTTCGCACAAACATTAGGAAGTTTTTCTCGACACAGAGAACCATAGACACTTAGAATGAGCTACCAAGTAGTGTGGTAGACTTTCAAAACTCGACTTGATGTTTTTTTGAAAGAGTTAAGTGGATAGGACTGACAAGTTTTGTTGGGCTGAATGGCCTGTTCTTGTCTAGATTGTTCTAATGTTCTAATTAAATAGGTAAACAAATTAATTTTAAAGGACTGGTACCTTTCCAAGCGTAGCTCCTATCTTATGCACAAAGCTCCTTTTATAGGATATGGCCTTTTTTGATTCTACAAAAAAAGAAGTTTTTATTAAAAATCAACAAAAGAATAAACTGCTATATGTAATAGGAAAACTACTCTCCATTTTCCTAAATCATTTGTGTGCTGAAAGGCAGCAGCTGCCTGATGCTTTCCCCCAGGATGTTTATTTAAAAGTCTGTTCTTAATGTTAATTTAACATGGTATTTATTAATATAGCTCTCATTAGTGCTCTAATTCTTACATGTCAGACATTATTGATATTGCATGTTACCCATTTCTAAGCAGATTAGCATTTTTCAATCCTTCAATTTTTTCTGCTTTAATTCATTTCAAACATTTGTTTTAACCAGATATTATATGATTTTGACAATTGTCAACAGTCTTGTTAGTTTCAGAATGCTAATTGTGCCAATTTTTTTTACTTTGGCTCATAACACATCGACACAATGTAAAGGCATATCAGAACTGAATTTCTGCTACAACTCAATTTGAAATAAAATGTCTGTCCACCATATACAAAAAAGTTCAAGTGAAGTAAAGTCAGATGTTCCAGTGGAAGTGCCCATTTAAGAAATAAGTTAGGGCCTACATATTAAAGCATCATATATGTCTCTATAAAACAGATAAAAAGTGTCCATTGTGATCTCAAGATGCCAGCCTGCTTATATTTCCGAAGATGGCTACAACTAGCACAGAAAGCAGAGCCTTCATCTACAGCAATGCTTCACAAACTCGGTCCTGGAGATCCCCTGTGGCTGCAGGTTTTTGTTCCAACCAGATTCACAATCAGTGATAACAATCGATAACAACTGATCTCATTTAATTAGCTGATCTATTTTTCTTCTGATATTCTGCATTCAGAAAATCACAGCAATGTTTTTTACATTTATAAGACATTTAGAGATATTTACATTTTTTTCTAAATGCATACCTCTCTTTTGTTGTTTTCCTATTATTTTCCCTTTTTTCTGTGAAGTTTGCTGCCTTCATTTAACCCTAATAGTGACAATTAACAACAAGCAGTGCAGACATTAAGGATCATGGAAGCTGTAACTACTTCAGAATCAGAATCACTAATTAGAAAATAATGAATTAAATAACCAGAACATCTAGAAAAGCAGAATGAAAATCAGGATGAAAATACTGTCAGCAAGTTCAAAAACATATATATATCCCATATAACTGCTTAGTACATTTTAATAAAAATGTACCAAACTTAGTTTTGTAATTTCTACATTGACCCCCAAAACACAGAAATTGGGAAGTAAGAGCTCACTTAATTAGGCTAGGAGTGCAATGAAAAATGGAAGTTGGTTGAAACAAAAACCTGCAGAATAGCAATGCTGAAAATTCAAGGCAGACTTGAGACTCCTTATGTTAGCATCACATGCTCTGGTGGAAAGGCTGCAGAGGTTGCTTCATATTGATTCTTAATAAGTTAAAAAAAAATGTATTTGCTTCTACTATGTCTTTTTCATTTTTTTCTCTCTTCTTGGTGCACATGGAAGCACTTGGTTTACTTTGGACTGGATTGCATTGTAATATACAATGGACATTATGATGTCATTGCTTATCAATGAAACGGTGTACCCCAGTATGTGACTGATCTGGGTTAGTTTAAATTTGTTTTTAAACCCACCCTGTAAGAATATGTGTTGTATATCTTTCATGATTTTTGCTTCCTTCATAATTATATTTTTTGATTATTCTGCATTTCATTTTAATACTATACTGTATTTGAAACTGTGGTATGGCATATATAATTGTGCTTTATAATTGGTAATGTGATTATTAAAAATAAATTGAGTTGAATTGAATTCTCATTCCATTTTAATTGGCAGCTGGATGCAAGAACCAATTAAAGACTCTGAATGCAGTTGTTTAAGAGTCAAAGAAACAATTAAGGGTCTGAATCTTAACAAGTATGTGAACTATAACTAAGCCAGAAAGTGTGTTAGCAGTAATGAGCTGCCTGCCTGAAAGGAAAACCTGCAGCCTCCAAAAGTTTAACAGTCCTGCTCTGAATGTTTTTAAGAACACACAAAATACAAAGGGAGATGGAATGGCACAATGAAGTTAGCATTGTGAATATCACTTGGATATGAGCACTCATGTAGCGTGAAAGAGCAGCACCCGATTTATGGAATATAGTAACATAGATACATCATCCACTAAGAAACCCTTATTTTAAAATCCTTCATATTTTACTGCTCAAATCACAGCAGTTGAAGTGTTTCTTTCTCCAAAGACAAATAAGAACATAGGAAGTTAATCCATATTCTTCAGGGACACCATGAACTGCTAGTCAGTTTTTATCCAGATATCACTGGAGCCAAAAAGAACCTGAATTTGGCCCTGAAATGAGCCCTGGAGGGAGTCTGAATCCACTTCATGCCAGAAGATCCATTAGTCTAAAGGACAGCAGGGGCAAAGGTAAGAGGAGAAGGGAGAAAGGGTCATGTCTGATAGTTAATGACAAAGAAGAAAAGGGCTTTGCTGAGGGTGCACTTCTTTTGCACAATACAGTATGCTATGGTTTTAAAGGAGTCAATTGAATATTACAAAGGTTAGTGTTGAATGACACAGTTTGTATTTAAAGTAAGGATTTCTGTATGTAGCTAAAAAAAATTGGGATTAAGGTGTTATTTGGTTTCATATTGAAGGAAAGGCATATATGTTGTGGCCAAGTGCAGGAACAGTTCCAAGACTCCAAGGAATTTTGAGGAGCCTACCGATCTGTTTCTTTTATTGTCTAAAGACAAAAGTAGAAAACAAAAGAAAACAATTGTTCTTGGTGTCAGTCCCATAATCCATTAAAACTCAGGCAGTTATTCACAAGGTGGGCTGAGTAGCCTAGTCATATCTAGTGACGTTCTGTCCAGTGAGTCGCATGAACCAGCAAATGATGCCTTCTTCTCAGCACTGTGGAGAAAGAAATTTTTTTTTTTTAATGATTGTCTTTAAAATGTCCTTGTACAGAGTTCTTGAGTGTCAAGTAATAAATTACTAATTATAATTACTATTATTATTTTTATTTATTTATTTATTTTTATTAAATTTTATTAATTTTATTGCAATCATTCCATACAAATCGATCAATTTTTACAAAAAGTAGGATTGAGAACAAATTGACCCCCACCCCTGAGAAAGAGAGCAAGGCCAACGGAGTAAAACTTAAGGCTTGTAAACATACCTAAATTGATGAGTTTGATAAGCCAATAGAGATGAATGGAGAAGAAAAAGAAATACAGAAATAATTGTTTCCTCTGTGCTTTAAGAGCTTATTCTAAAATATTACTGATTAGATCCTGCCATGTTTTGAAAAAAATCTGTACAGATCCTCTAACTCAGTATTTGATTTTTTCCAATTTCAAATAGTATAAAACATTGGTTTCCCACTGACTTAAAAGAGGAGAGTTAGGATTTTTCCAGTTTAGCAAAATAAGTCTGTGTGCCAACAGTGTAGTGAATGCAATCACAGTTTGTTTGTCTTTTTCCACTTTAAACCCATCTGGAAGAACCCAAACACAGCTGTTAATGGGTAAGGAGGGACTGTGAGACCAAGGCTGTCTGAAAGTTAATTAAATATTTTGGTCCAGAATGACGTTAATTTGGTGCAGGCCCAAAACATGTGACCCAGTGAGGCTGGGACTTGATTGCAGCGTTCGCAGGTTGGATCTTGCCCTGGAAACATTTTGGAGAATTTTAGGCGGGACAGATGTGCTCGATATATAATTTTGAGTTGAATAATTGTATGCTTTGTGCATATGGAGCTCGAGTGAATTCTCTGCATTGAAATTTTTTTCACTCCTTTTCTGATATATTGATTGAGAGATCTTTTTCCCAGTGTCCTCTTGGATCTTTGAAAGGGAGGGACTGTAAAATAATTTTATATATTGCAGAGATGGTGTCTGAGTCCTTGAAATTGAGCAATATTTTTTCCAGCATGGACGAGGGTGCAAGATGAGGAAAATCGGGTAGGTTCTGTTTAACAAAGTTACTAATTTGAAGATAGTGAAAGAAATGTGTTGCTGGAATGTTAAATTTGGAATGTAATTGTTCATAGGATGCAAAGATGTTGTCTATATAAAGATCTCTAAGCAAGTTAATCCCAAATTTTTTCCAGATATTAAAAACTGCATATGTTTGCAAAGGTTGAAAGAGGTGGTTCCCTTGCAGAGGTGCCACTGATAAAAGCTTCTCCATCTTAAAATGCTTTCTACATTGGTTCCATATTCTGAGTGAGTGAAGCACAATTGGGTTATTAGTATATTGCCGATAACTTGCATTTATTGGGGCACAGAGTAGGGAATATAAAGAAGTACTGCAGGATTGTAGTTCTATTGCGGACCAAGCCTGCATATGTTCATCTATTTGTGTCCAGGTTTTTATAGCTTGTATGTTTGCTGCCCAGTAATAAAACTTAAAGTTAGAGCCATGCCACCTTCTGCCTTTTGTCATTGTAGGGTTGCTCTTTGGATGTGTGGATGTTTTGAGTTCCAAATAAATGAGGTTATTGTTGAATCTAATTGCTTAAAAATGATTTATTGATGTATATTGGAATGTTTTGAAATAAAAAAGGAGCTTAGGAAGAATATTCATCTTAACAGTGTTAATTCTTCCAGCTAGAGTGAGATGAAGGGTTGACCATCTATGCAAGTCTTGCTTAATTTTTTCCATGCAGAAGGCGATATTTTGTTGATAAAGAGCTTTATGTTTACTTGTGATGTTTACCCCTAGGTATTTGAACTGTTCTGCAATGATAAAAGGTAGGGTGTCTAATCTAATATTATATGCTTGAGAATTCACGGGAAAGAGTACACTTTTATTCAGATTAATTCTGAGAACAGAGGTCTTTTGAAATTCTGTGAGTGCTGTTAAGACTGCTGGCACAGAATTTTGTGGGTCTGATATATACAATACCATATCATTTGCATATAGAGAAATTTTCAGTTCCAGTCCTTCTCTGATAATCCCCTTTATCTGATCAGCATTTCGACAGTGTATTGCCAGTGGTTCAATGGCGATTGCAAACAGTAGCAGTGACAAGGGGCATCCTTGTCTGGTACCACGTTCTAGAAAGAAGATTATAAAGTTAGTGGCAATGGTCACTCTCTTCTCGATGGGTTATTAAACACCTCAACTGAGCCTGCGAGGAGGTCCTCCGATGCGTGACGATGTATATAGAGTATGCATTTCAACAAAGAATTCTTGAATAATAAAGTTTGGGATCACATTATTGATACATTAAAAGATACAGAGAGAATGAATGGACTGGGTTAACTAGGTGTCTGTGGAGGCAAGAATAGGAGCAGATTGTTCAATGCAGTTTGTTAGCTTAAGAAGACATCTTCAACAAAGCCAATAAATGAAATATGACTTTCCTAGAATTTGGAATAAGAATCAAAATAAATGACTCCTAAATCAAAGTTCATGTGTAGCATTTGCTTCAAAATAACAATAGAAACATCATGCCCTGAACTGTTTTTTACCAATGTAAATCATTTTTATAAATATTGCTTATTGTTATTTTCAACTGAGTGAACTCACAGATAAAAAAGAATTGCCGTGTCAGGATAGTCTCAAATTATTAACATAATATTGAAGGCACACATTTTGACAGTGGTGCTTCTTTATATTTTAGGTGTTTGTCTTATGTTTAATGCTCATTTTGTTGGTGGGTACAGTCAAATAGTTTTGTAATGCTTGAGCAGTTGTAAAGGAGACACTTTCTGCTGTGTTTTTTAGAGCGTTATGTAATTTTATTACTTGGCAATAATGCATTCAATCTAAAATATTCATGTTTCATAAACAAATAATCTGGCACTCACTGGTCTACTCAAAAATGTAACTTTAAAAGTAAAATGCTATTATTGCAGGGGCTGCCTCATGGATCCTACCATTCTTGGTTCAAATCATTATTTGTGTGGAGCTGCACAATCCCTCCATATCTTCAAGGGTTTTCCTTCAAAATTTCCAAAAATATGCAGGTTAGGTTAACTGACAACTCCCTAATGGTCCCTGAGTGCGTCCTGCGGTGGACTGGCACCCTGCCCAGGGCTGCTTCATGTACTCCACTCAGTGCTGCTGGGATAGGTTCGGGATTTTGCAGCCTAGAACTACATTGTGAGTCTTACATAATGCCAAGAATATGGTTGATGCTTATCGGGCAAAGTAAGTGATATGTGAATTAAACTGAATTTATCTCACAAAATGTTTAAAACAAAAGAAAAGAGTAAAGCAGTGAAGTGTAAATCACTTTTTCTGCAAATGCATGAACTTCAACAGACAAGCATCTTTTCCTTTCTTTCATTTTATAAATATCTTTAAGTGTGTGTGTATATTTGTAGTATATGATCATAGTGTTGGTGGGCTGTAGAGGTTATTAAGTTCACTGACAAACACTGTTGGCTGCTCAAGTAATAAATGATTTATAGGTTGCTGGCCGCATGCTGGTAAGTAAATGATTACTTTATTTTTGTTCACATACTTTCAGCCTCTTACCTAATCACATCACTAGTACAATCACAAAAAAACTAGATTTTTCCTGAGCTGGGAAAATGAAATCAGACATTAGGGCTTCAGAGAACATATGACTTCTTTTTCCATTGGAAAATGATCGAGTCAGACCCAATATAAGGAACCATAAAAACCTTATCTGATCGTTTATGTACTATTTCCCCAAGGTAGGTATAATGATTAACCCTATAGAGTGTTGTACTTACAGTAAGTTATAGTGAAATGCTGATGATGCATGTTCTTCATTTAGCATGGACTTGTAATAATATCAGGGTTTTAGCAGTAAAATAAAATAAGCCATAAGAATATACAAACTGGCAAGACATTTATGAATAATTATATAAGAAGACAGAGCTCTAATTTTATTCTTCACCAATAGTAAATGACATTAACTAATTCATCTTACTGGAAGCCTGCCAAGTTGGCAAAGGGTTGCTAAAGGCAGAGGTGGCATCATCTAGGCCCGCCAAGCTCTTTACAGAGTCTTCAGGGAGCTAAAACTGATGTTGGTAAATGGAGAGGTCTTCTGCATGACAATGCAGAGAGACTGAATCTGTCAGTAGGTAGTATACCAATTCTCTGAAATGCATATTGTCTACATATCATGGAAAAAAGAAATGATTGAAATATTAGCTGGAAATATGGAATATTTGCTTGTAACACTATAGGGCAGGAAATGAAGCTAAGAGCCAAAGTTCTGTGTTCTTCAACAGAGAGAGCACGATAATGGGGAATACATATGTGACCACTATTTACTTTCTTCAGACCAGTAGAAAATAAAGTTTGTCTGAATGTGACAACAGTGATAGTAGGACTTGTAATACTAACTTATGGGAAAAAACAAGCTACAGACTGGCATGGAGACATCACGCCTTTAAAGCTGAACAGGAGTACAGGGATGGTGGACTGTTATGAGTCAATAGATGCTCTAGATGGGCAATCATTAAAGAAAAATAAAGTTTTTCCTGACCCCACAGGGAATTTAGAAGTGACTTCTACCAGTCTAAGTTGGAGAGGAAAAACAAGTAAAGACTCACTGGCAGGAATAGGAGGGGCAAACAGCATTGTAGCAATAAGGCCAACTGTTGAACTTTAATGTGTTTCTGTGGCTTGACCCTGAACTGACCACTTAATGGAGTTTAAAAAGCACCAGAAAACAGACAGAAACATTAACCCACTAGGATTTTGTTTTGCCTGTGTAGTTTTAGCACTTCTGTGACTTGGGTGCAAAAATTCTTGGAATGTGGTTTCATTATCATCAATATGTTGCATTATTAGGAAGTCGGCTTGCATTACTTGTTAATATGTTTAGGAATGGCACAAATCAGTCCTTCTCAAAGACATAAACCAAGAATTTTTGCTCTAAAGATACAATCAAAAGTTTGTTGTCTTTGCAACTGTGTGTCAAGAGAAAAATTTTATAGAAACAAAAGATAAACACCACAGAATACTGTGGAAACTACGCAAAGGTGAGTCCAGCATTTACAAAAAATGTCAGCCTTCTGCCAGTTTCCTAATAAATCTAATGTTGTGAAGTGAGATTCACTGGTAGATGTCGCGAAATACAGGGGTCCTGAAAACACTTTCAACAGTTGTCCATTAGAGGGGAAAACACCATCAAATACCTTGACTAAATAAAGGCTTTGCAAGCCCCAAACCTCTGAAGAGCATACAAACAATTCCCAAAACAGAATGTAAAGGCGGAGTTCAAAACAGAGCAGCGGTTCAAAAAAATATCAATAAACACAGTCCCAATATGAAATCCAGAGCACCGGCCCAGGCATCCTTCAATGAGCAAGGTGACGAGGTCGACCCACTCGGCCCATTATTCATTGTAATTTTCTTAAAATTTGTGATGAGTACGCGGCTCGCTACTTGTTATGAACCTATGATATGAACTCTATATAAATTGTTGCCAAACTTAATCTGTACACTGTTGTTTAGACACAACTTAAAATTTAATGACATGCTTAGAAATAAAATTTAATGAAAAATAAAAATTTAGTAACACGTCTTACACGTTATTAGAGTACATGTCAAATGTCAATGTCATGTTACAAGTGCCAGTACCCTAGGCTAGTAGCTGCTCATTTACAATGGAAAAAATTATAACCAAGGTTATAATGAAAACCTCACATGATTGAAATGTTCCATTAACTTAATGATAAACTATAGATATTCCGTCCCAATATGAATAATTCCTGTCCTGTGCTTTATAACTTTATTTCATCATACTAAGAATTATAGCTGAAAACCACTAATTATCACTCACGCCGATGACCAGAGAACAATAAAATGCATAATATAAACTAATAATTGGTACCAAAGAATTTAAATACTAGATATGAGATAAAAAAAATGACATTAATGTATATGCTAACTGAAATGTAGCGGTTTCGAAGCAGAAATCTGCAAAAGGCAGTTTTGACCAAATTTTTCGCTGCAATGTTGTGTACTGACAACTAAAACAACTTGATGACATAATACGATATATTATATAGGACTATATAAATCGCCATACTGGACAGATAATGTTTAGTAGTTTATAAAATTAATTTTAATGTCAAACAGTAGCCAGTACATCTATATATATAATTGACTAAGTCGCCCGACCATAGGATACGCACGACAGAGCCACGCCTGCCAAAACACAGAGCCCCGCCCACCAACTCTAAGACCATGGGATACGCACGACAGGGCCCCGCCCGCCAACTCTAACCCTCCTCCCACGTCATGGGATACGCACGACAGAGCCCCGCCCGCCAACTCTAACCCTCCTTCTGCGTCCACCATCACTCCCGAGGCATGCGCACTGCCTGCTCATGTGCCCGCACGCAACACCTCACCAAACACAGCCTCAGTCGCTTTCATCTCTGCTACAGTCCACATGCACCTCTGAGCCACGTTGACTTTTCATTGTTCTTTTCTGTTCCGGCTGCTTTTCTATACATGCTCTTGAGGCATCGACTTCTCCACTGTCACTCCAGAACAACTCAGTACGCGAGCTATATTAAGCATCACCAAAGAAGACTCGCTATACCTTAATGAACAAGTACTGAAACTTTTCCCTACCGACGAAGTAACTTTCACCAGCGTTGACTCCATCGTCACAGACGATCCCGCAGATCAACTTTCATTCCCCGAAGAATTTCTTAACAGTCTTACTCCCACTGGCATGCCTCCACATAAACTCAAAATTAAAATTGGTTCAGTCGTCATGCTTCTCAGAAACTTCATGCTAGCAAGAGGTCTTTGTAATGGCACTAGACTGACTGTTATCAGCATTCACCGCAATGTACTGGAGTGTAAAACTATCGCAGCTGCTACCTCACAAACTATCCTTATTCCCCGGATTTCCCTGACCCCATCAGATTCAAATTTGCCTTTTACTTTCACACACAGACAATTTCCTGTTCGATTAGCCTTTGCAATCACAATTAATAGGGTACAGGGCCAAACTTTCAAAAAGATATGCCTGTATCTGCCAAAACCAGTTTTCAGTCACAGACAATTGTATTTTGCTCTCTCCACAGTTCCATCTTTTCATTCACTCACAGTCATATCCTCAAACCCACCCCATTTGGACTACTGTGTCTTTCAGGAAGTGTTCACCCATCAATAAATAATTATGTGGCGTATACTACGCTGTGGGTCGGCTAGTAAAATTTATTTCATGAAACGGCTCACCCATGACCAGACCAGAGTCTGCGGCCCACCGGGCACAACTTTGAACACCAGCCAGGGGGAAAATGCTGACTGAACCACGACTGCAGGAGGAATCCATTTTTCTCTTGCTGAAAAGAACCAGCATCTTTCCCAGCATTATCCTGTTAGGGTCGCATAAATATTTGTATTTTTTCTTTTCTGCCTATTTTTCTATTGTGTTATTTGTTGTGTATAAATTTTATAATTATATGATTTTACCATATTTCTGTTGCTGTCCAGAGGTGGTGCCGTATTTTTAGTGCATGATCACCTGGTGCTAGTCATGTGACATGTAATATCACCAGGCTGCAGATTTTAACCTCCTTGGTATTAACTGCAGGTGTGACTCAGGCTCAGAATTATATGTGAATATGGTTAAGCCCAAATCAGACTCATGGTGATGTGTACTGATCTGCTTTATAGTGTTAAGCTTGTACAACTCTCAAGACACTATTCTACTGCCATCTAATGGATGAAATAAACATCATGCTGCAAATAATCAGAAATGTTTCTATGTGTTCTGACACTTTATGGTAACTATGGTAAGTCATCAATTTTCATGAATGAGACAGAGCCATCAACCAAAAATGCAATGGCAAACGAAAAGCTGTAAAGCCAGTCTTAGAACAAACTGAAACTGAGCCATTACTCGAACAAGTAACAGCAATGATGATGTGAATTGGTCATCAGATATTGACACAGATGTGTTCAGTAGATCCACGTTTCAAGCTGCCAGGTTTCAGTTATATTTCTGATACTACTGCTGACAATCCTGCACCTCATCATTGCCCATTTATGCGTAATCCCAGCCTAAAGATGTATGTTAATCATGATTAACTGGACTATTTACAATTTTTTGATGATAGTCTGGCAAAGAAAACAATTGTTGAAGTGAACCGCTATGCTGAGCAGCGTCAGAAAAATCACAGCTAACCATTTGCTCGTCGCAGTTGCTGGGAGCCAGTCATTCCAGACAACATGTGGGTGTTTATTAGTCTTCTGATACTGTAGGGCATAGCTGGTAAACCAGTCCAGAGAAGGCTCTAGTTCACTGGTTGCTGCAGACCCCCATTTTCAGAAAATGTGAGTGTCGTGTTTCATTCATTATGAAATGCCTGTATTTCGGTAATGAATATAACTGTGATTAAACCTATCACCTTATGCCAAATCTGTACAAACTGTGAAATGTGTATCACACAATCATCAAAAATATGAAGAAGGTGTATATTCCTGATCATGACAAAAGTACTGAACAGTGCCTCATGGGTTACAAGGCAAGGGTGTTGTGGCTACAGTACATTGCATCCAAACAGGTTATGATTCAGTATCAGATTCTACATGCTGTGCAAAGTAAGTTCTGGGTACATCTAGATTATTAAAAAAAACTTTCAACATCTGTACATTGCCTATGTGCATTTAGTGACTGTTTCAAAGCATATAACACAAAGCACATATATTATACCTGCATCAGTACAGCAGTGACACTAGACATACCTTTCAAACTGTGATTATGTTGACATTTTGGTATTTACATGCTTCAGTTAAACATAATAACATTTTTGTTGTTGAAAAAATTAAATGCTTCTGGCTTATTTTTCTGAGGTTAAACATAACACTAAGGAGGTTACACATGGTGCACGAGCAAGTGTGCAAGCGTTTTCATCATTTGGATTTCTTTGCCTCTCTGCTGCTTTATTTTTGACTAAATAATCAGCAACACAAATCTGAGTTGTGACATTATTTCATTAAAACTAGAATCCCTGAAGCCTACAAAAAAACTCGTAATTCCGGGCCACCTTAAATTCCTTCGCACCTCTCCACATCAGCGTCTTTAGTTTGTAAATGTGTCAATCAGCACAAGCAGAAAGCAGCCTGCTATCCTATCCCCCCGACCGATGGAGCTAAGTCCATCGCAATATTCTCAGAACACAAATGTGTTTATCGTGGTGTGAGGTGTCTGGAGTTGTATAGGGTAAATAATATATCGTTATTTAAAATACATACATTTCATGTATGTGCCGTAACTACAACAATTTGTGTAAAGGTAGGATTACAGGAAATGCAATAAATGCTGAACACATACCTAAAGCATAAACTTTTTCAATGGTATACTAATAGTGACATGAATTGTATAATGTGTGAAGACTTTAGTCCAAATATCAAATAAACATGCGCTTTTATTCAAAAAAATCATTCAGTTTACATGTTGCTGTCAATGAGTTAAAAGCCCAAGCTCAAATGTCAATCGACAAACAATTTATATGTATTCTTAGATGGTGCAGAGGTAAGAGCTGTTGCCTTATAACCAAAAGGTTGTGGGTTTGAGACTGGGGGCTCTTTGTTTTGAGTAGTGAGCTGCTATTATTATTATTACTATAATATAATAAAAAAACATACATTTGATTTGAGTCTGTAACACCCAGTGTAAATTTTGGCTACTTGTAAAAGTTAGCGCTTGTTTCTATTATTCAATTTTATTCTGTCAGTGACATTCACGAGGTACAACGAACTTGCCTCTCCCTCTCTGAGTTGATGGCGTTTATCTCCATTCTTTTCACAGAAGCAGTGATGGCCACAGTTGCTGCTGGGTTGATGCCTGCTCAGAACTATTTGTTGTACCGGCAATCAAAGATACGATGTAATGCACACAATCACACTTATACACAAACACCCAAAACTGAGTTTCCACCTAAAAACACAGATGTCTCAAGAATGTTGGTAACAAAACTGGAATACCATGGAAGGAAAATATAGAGAATTTGCAAATTCCATAGAGGCAGTATGTGGGCCGATATTTTCTCTGTGTTCTTAATGTATATTTCACCTTCAAAAAACTATTAATAATTAATCAACTAATTTCTCAACATGTTTTTTACTTTATTGTGCATGAGTCAAAAGAATGTAGCTAATAATGGTTTATTATTCTGGGTGACCAAACCATTTACAGGTGGCTAATGTAATCTGTAAATATTTAGACAATGCCATAAACAATCTGAGTCAGGCATTTCCATGTGCACTTCCATTTGTAAAACACATAAGACCATCAACATAAATATGACAATGACAGCCTCAAACCACCAGACAATCTGACCTAAATGCCCTCACATAAAATTACATATTACTGATGATTACAATAGTTAAGTCCTTAAAACCGGCAAGGCTTGTGCTTAATTGGCACTCCATAATATACGGACTCCTGATTTCATTAGGGTGAGGTGAATTTGGTCCCAGTGACGTCAGTTAATACATTGGAGTACTAAAATTTTCAGTTTATTTTTAATTGACAAAATAATGCAGGAGAAAAGGTTAAATGCTTGTAGTCTTTCCATCTGTACCTTCATCTGTCTTTTGATCCCTTACTGCCTGTTGAAATTAACAGTCTAGGGGTTTAAAAAGATGGTAATAAATTCATAAATGTAAATTCGTATAGACAATATTTTCTTGAAGATCTTCAGAGTTACAATTGACAAATTAACAATTTGAGACTTAAAGGAATCCTAATCTACTGCTAGTTTTTGCTCAGGTTTTGTTTCTTGTTTAAAAATCTATCTTTGGTTTGTCTATCATTGTAAAGAACTGTGATTAAAAACATGCAAGTCTTATCACTTCTTTGTCAGGGTGAGTATCAACTCATGTGTGCCCACAGACTGCAGACAATGCAAAGTTGTACAGTTTCCATGTAGATAAGCTGTTAAGTAAGGGGATCTCCAAATAAGCAGTCTTGGACCGAGGTGGTGGCTTTAGCAAAGTGTGGGAGCGTGATAGGTGTTGTGATCTTACTCACTAAAAGCCACACATTCACAAGTAAGTGCCACTAACAAATAAGCTCTGTCCCATGTTGCCTTACACCGACTGGGAAGTGATATCAAAGGTTTACAGAAGGAAAACTCTGAGCTTATAACGTGGGCAAGCCAGGCTCTGTAACTATGACAGAATCAGTTGACGTAGGGGACAGAAACGCTGAAATCAAATGACCTGGGGCCTCATGCATAACGGAGTGTGTAGAATTCACACTATAACATGACGTAAGTACAAAAGCCGAAATGTGCTCATGCACAGAAAAATCCAGATGCATAAATCTGTGCGTTTGCCAACTTCTGCGTTCTTCCGTTACATAAATCCCGGTCAGAGTGAAAAGTAACACTCGTGCACGCGCCTGCTGTCCCGCCCCAACTTCTCCCAGAATTATTGAATATGCAAATCAATATATTGTAAATAGCCCTTAAGCTCAGTGTTCTGTGAAAAGACAATGGGAAAAGCAAGAGGGAAAATGAAAGAATTTCAGCAAATACCAAGTGGAGGCAAGGAAAAACGTACTGCTTATTGGTTTAAACAGTGGAATAAACAACAAAAGGAAGCTGATCGATTGACATAACGTCAAAGTCGCACAGTGCCCGAAATAAAAAAGAAGTTGTCAGATATCAAAGTCACCGTGAAAAGGTGAGTTGTAGCCCACCATCTGAGTGTCATATGAATGTTTATTAGGGTACAGAGAAAAAAAAAGGCACACAGTGGGGAAAAAGCACGAAATGTCAACTTCAATTTCAAAATTTCCACTTTAATCACGTAGATTATTTTGTCATTAAAGTAGAACATCATAAACTTCATCTTTAAATCGTTTAATTAACCAGTTTCTCAAATCATATTGTAATTAAAGTAGCACATTAAATGCTTTGTTTTGTATGTGTTCTTCTATGTGTTCTATGTGTGTGAATCACAACGTGCTTCTTAAACTGGCTTTCTCTTACTCCGACAGGACACAGAATCCATTACATTTGTGATATTACAGCTCTCTGAATAACTAAAATACTGAGATGTATATGTGATATCATTTTCATGATGAGAGGAGTTAAAGCATGTTATTAAACATGGGAACACGGTGGCACAGTGATTGTGCGCAACCTTCGATAAAATAATTTATTGCAGCAGTACTCAGGGGTGGCTCTAGGCTCGTGGCGGCCCTGGGCAGAGGAAGAATCGGTGGCCCCTTCGCCCTCCAATGTCAATATGGTATCTTATGCACGGCGGATGGTCACGTCCGTTGCGGACACTGCATAGCCGCCTCGTGCTCAGGACACAAGCGTTTAACTTTTGCCGAAATTTGCTGCTACGTTTTTAGCTGTGTCGTTATTTTCTCTTCTGTTTTATATTCAATATATATTGGTGTGGCGGCCCATGGGATTTGGCAGCCATCTGCAGGTGCACAGTTTGCACATGCCTAAAGCCGCCCCTGCAGTACTGTCTCTTTCAAATGTACTAACCTCCAATTCCTGTCCTCCTTTTCTATCTCCAAGTAACCAATCGCCACACAATCAGCTCTGTAATAGACGTTAAGCCATCTGTAAGCTTATAACGCCGATTGTTGAAAACTATTAAGGAACATTGAAATATCTTCATAGTACATGTTTAATTATTCTATCCTTTACACCAGTTCCAGTGAAACACTGCGAGGCAGGAACAATCCGTGAGCGGAGCGCCAGATCCTTGCTAGCTTAGCAAGACCGTGTCCTTTAATTATTAATAATATGGATTATTTAAATTAAGTTAAAGTTTTATCTGTATAATATAAAAAACATATTTTGCTGCATTTCATCTTAAAAATTATATTGTCATCATATGTAAATACACGCTTTATAAAGTGGCTCAGGTTGTGCAATATTATAACTGTAGTGCAATTTTACAGTGAGGTGATTGTACTTATAAGTACAAACAGTTCTACAAGGAGCAGTTGATGGACTGATTGAGTGCGTTTAGAGCTCTTGGGATGAAACTCTTTCTGAGCCGCGAGGTCCGTACAGGAAAGGTTTGAAGTGTTTGCCATGTGAGAAGCAGTTCAAATAGGAAGCATGGCTGAGGCACCTTGTGCTTAATGCTGTAAACCGATGATTCTCTTTCCGATCAGCTGCTCCGAGTGGTTCAGTGAGAGTAATATGGAAAAAGATCTGCTGTGGCAACCCCTAATGGGAGCATCTGAAAGAAGAAGACAAAGGTGCAGTGAGAGTAACAACGTTAAAGCAGTTATGGTATTTGGAATAGCTTGACCATTCCGTGGACCATTATATTGTTACTGGTTAATTACAATCAGATGCATTAAACTAATAAACAATATGCGGTTAATTTCAGTGTATTTGTAAAGCTGTGTCAGGGACGTGGATCTGAAAAAGAAAGATAAACCACACAGGAACAGTAGCACTGCTTTGATGCTGGGTGCCGCCAATCTGCAAAACCGAGCGGAGAACTTGCATACGACAGGGTATGAGGTACCGTGGAAATGTGCGTGGCTTTACGCCAGGTTTAGGTTTTATACATCTCAATTTGAACGTGGAAACATTCATACGCAACATTTCTGTGCGTACGCACCGTTTATACATGAGGCCCCAAGTCTTCCTGGTTGAAGGTTGCCCATGGGGCCAGCATTCCCACATCATAAAAGTAACTTGTGCTACAGAACCAACAACATTAAAATTAACAAGAATGTGACAATTTCTAGACAAACTACAAATTACACATTTTGATGCTTTCCTGGAATAACAGCCAGCTTCAGAAAATAAATGAATTTAATGAATTCTTGTAGTCACATTTTCATTTTTAAACCCTAGAATTGTATAAATTAAACTTGTAATGCCTTCTCTAAATATATATAAATAACACTATATACCTTTCTATCCAAACATCTATTTTCAGTATTTCAGTTTTATCCAATTAAGGGTCACAATGGTCACCTTGAGGATTGGATGGCAGTCCATCACAAGGTACAATCACTCACACCAGACGAGTTTAGTCACCAGTTAGCCAGAACACAACTACCTTTGGATGTCCCAAAAGAACATCTACTCATTCACTGTAGAAAAGTTACAACACAAGCATGAAATCCCCACACAGACAGTGACCAGATTGGAATGTTACCCTCAAGGCCAAGCTTTGGAAAAAAATAATTATGATTAAATCCTTAGCACAGATTATATTTGGAAAATAGCCCCAACTTTAGGACTGTACTAACGAATCATACACATGGTTACTGCACTCTAGAAGTTATTATTTTAGTTTATTAGTACAAACAACTGGGGAAAAGTCTGAATTACTGTAAACCGCCCTAATTCGAGGTGTTTATAAGAGTCACTTTCTTCATGAAATATCAGTAGGTTATAACAATTAACCAGAATTGTTGCGTCAAATATTTGCAATTTTGAAATGTGAGCTTCAATTTAAATATTTAAAGTTTAAATATTCTCAATTGTAATAAAACAAATCAAAAATGTTATATTTGTGATCAACAACCTTGAAATAGCATAAAACGACACTCCACATGCCTCTATTACTGATGCCCATTTTTTCAAGGCTTTATGAAACGACATAACTATGACCCATCATATCCCATTAGGAGGTGTACTCCTGGAGGCGGCTGTTTTGTCACACACAACTTCAAGTCCTTCTGATCAGTTTTGCTCAAGATGCCTATTGGTTTACTCTTTATCATAAGGGTGTAATTTGCTGCACATAATATGGTCCAAAAATGACCTAAAAATGAGGATTTTTCTGTTCTGGAGGGCCAAAAACAGGGGGAAAGCTTGACATCTTGCAAAACGAGACATGAAGACAATTCAAATGGTATATTATATGTGGCGATTTTCTCATACCAGTGAATCAGGTGGTGCTGTACAAAAAACCTGAAGCGATTTCAAAGCATTTACCTGTAATTCTTATGAACATAATTTCACTTTTTTTTTTTTTACCCTTATGAAAGAAGCATATGCGAGTTTATTTTAGGTCAAAATCAGTGTCTCTCCTGTTGCTATCAATAGCAAAAGTCATTAACACTGAACTCTGCAGGTTTTGACACAAAATGTTATACCATATGCTGTCTAAATAATTTCCAAACAAACATAATGGATACATAAATATCCATTAGCGATATAGAGGGTATCAGGTAGGACATTGCCATGAATGGTATGCAAAGCTGAATACATATATAAATGCACAAAACAGTATTAAAGTGTGACATTATTATATTTAGCTGTGGTTGAACAAAGAATTCATTAGTGGGTTCATAAAATGTATGACTGCAAATGAGGAAGATCTCACACTAAGTCATCCATTTTTTCTGCCATGTACCAGTTCTTGTTCTTCATATCCTAGTTTAGCTCCGTTTTTCAATGCCCCCCCCTAAATTCATCCATCCATCTTCTTCCGCTTATCCGAGGTCAGTCGCAGGGGCAGCAGCTTGAGCAGAGAGACCCAGACTTCCCTCTCCCCAGCCACTTCTTCTAGCTCTTCTGGGAGAATTCCAAGGCGTTCCCAGGCCAGCTGGAAAACATAGTCCCTCCAGCTTGTCCTGGGTCTTCCCTGGGGCCTCCTCCCGGTTGGGCGTGCCCGGAAACCCTCACCAGGGAGGCCGTCCAGGAGGCATCCTGATCAGATGCCCAAGCCACCTCATCTGACTCCTCTCGATGCGGAGGAGCAGCAGCTCTACTCTGGGCCCCTCCCGGATGACTGAGCTTCTTACCTTATCTTTAAGGGAAACTTATTTCAGCCGCTTGTATTCACGATCTCGTTCTTTCGGTCACTACCCATAGCTCATGACCATAGGTGAGGGTAGGAATGTAGATCGACTGGTAAATTGAGAGCTTTGCCTTACGGCTCAGCTCCTTTTTCACCACGACAGACCGATGCAGAGCCCGCATCACTGCGGATGCCGCACCGATCTGCCTGTTGATCTCACGCTCCATTCTTCCCTCATTCATGAACAAGACCCCGAGATACTTAAACTCCTCCACTTGGGGCAGGATCTCGCCTTCAACCCTGAGAGGGCACTCCACTCCACCCTTTTCCGGCTGATCAGAAGCTGCCCCCCCTAAATTGGACGCTAAAAGTGTTGTCACCTTCTTCTTCATTTACAGCATTCCCTGAAGGTCTGCTGTTCAATTTTATCCTTTGTTACTCGTGCCCCTGAGGTATTCACCTCCTCTTACAATCCCAAGTGTAGGAGTGGCTTCAACAATGGCCATCCTGTCTTTTTTGTGTGGGACCAAGCTGCCTGGATCTCTGCGTTTTCTCAGATGTAAGCCTTTGGCTTTTGACCTCTTTTTCCAAACTAAGGACAGAGAGAGTGGAATAGGCTTTGAGACGGGTTGATCTCTAAATGGCAGTGATCTTCCCCATGCTCCCCAAATTTTTTGGAGTGAGCTGTGACAAAGCTTTAATAGGGTCACTGCAAAGAACAGTTTAATATTTTTGTATACCTAAAATCATAAGGGCTGTCTGTCTTTCACACAAAAACTCATGCACTCCTGATCTTTGAAACATGAACTTTGTCTCAGTTGAGGTTATGTGATGATACACACAATGCGACCCATAAATTTTACAATTGGAACATTGTGGGACCAAAATTGAGCTTTGAGTGTCTATCACGGCTGGTGCAGTGCAGTTTACCTGAGAGCACAGGCACGTGCACCACTGGCAGGAAATATTACCACATAGCTGACACGGCAAGTATGGCCGCCCAATCTCACCCTTGGTCTGACACACCTTTGAACCATGACAGGAAAGAAACATAACCTGTGACATCACTGACACATCAACCATGGTTGAGCAATCGCATCACAGATCTAACACCAAACCAACTTGAGCAAACAAAATATCAAGATGAGGGTAAAGAATTTAGGGGTAATTATTGACTCTGACCTAAATTTTAAATCACATATTAATCAGATTACCAGGAGAGCATTTTTTCACTTAAGAAATATAGAAAAAGTTAGATCCCTTATACCTTATAACTTTGAGAGATGCTGAAAAATTAGTTCACACTTTTGTTTTTAGTTGACTAGATTACTGTAACACACTCCTCTCAGGACTACCCAAAGAAGACATCAATCGGTTGCGACTAGTGCAGAATGCAGCTGCCAGTCTTAACTAGGAAAAGAAAAACTGAGCACCTTTCTCCAGTTTTGATGTCACCCATGCTATTTAGAATTGAATTTAAAATAGTGCTTATGGTTTACAAAGCCTTAAATAATCTCACTCCATCCTATAGTTTGGAATGCCTGTCACCTTGCACTCCAAATTGTAACCTTAGATCTTCAAATGAGTGTCTGCTTAGAATTCCAAGAGCTAAATTTAAAAGAAGTGGTGAGGCAACCTTCTGGTATTATGCACCTAAAATCTGGAATAGGTAGAACAGACAGAAATTTGCCAGGCTAATACAGTGGAGCACTTTAAAAAAACTGCTAAAAACTTGTTATTTTAACTTGGCTTTCTCATAGCTACATTTTAGTGTACCCCTGAAAAACCAATATGCATTGAATTATGATTTTTTTCATGGCTCTGCAATCTGTACTAATCTATACTTTTTTCTGCTGTTCTTTGTTTTTCATGTTGTTCCAATTTGCACCACCACCACCTGATCAAAGCACTATGCAGTCCCTACATTGATGGATTGAAGGCAGTTTCCCCTGAATGTCCACATGACCATCATCATCTAATTCTTTCACGTGAAGCCTGAAAACCATGAGGACTGATTTAAATCATTTATGTTAGGTAGAATGCCCAGTGGGGGTTGGGTGGTCTCATGGCCTTGGATATTCTTCTTCTTCTCCTGAGTATTATTATATTTGTGATGAAGTATTAGTATTAATATCAGAAAATTCAAAAATAACATCATGAGGGTCACTTTGCAGCTCAGGGTGAAATAAAATTGTGACATCATTAATTCTCAAATGTGTACTCATTCTTCTCACTAGGAGTGGATGTAGGATGCTTAATAACTACTTCTTACACAACTCCAAGGGGATAGCTCTTGAAAATCTGAATTGACTTAGTATCAGCATAAAAGTAAAAACAACCTTTTAAATTCCTGCTTGTAGTGGAAAATCAGCAGGACCCAAGTAATTGGACTGCTTCTGATTCCTGTTGATTAATTTTACTGAAGTTATTGAATAAAGGGATATTGCTCAGTCATGCTAAGAGATCCTAACAAAGGCTTGAAATGTCAAAAATACCCTTAAGTTTAGTTTCTGAATGAATGTAACATAGTAATAAAGAGAATTTTATTGTTCTTTGTTTTGTTTTCAGTTTTATTTACTTTCTGATGTGTGCTATACATAGAACTGACTTGCACCTTGCCTTCCATTATTGTGAAAGCTATATTTTTACACAATTACATTAACTCACTTAGCAGACACTTTATCCAAAGTAAAGCACAGATGAGGTCAACATAATCAAGCAAATATCAGTCTGCGAAACTGTTTTGAAACAAGTACTACAGAACACGGTACAAAATTGATCATCATGACTGAAGAGATTAAATAGAACAATGCAAGATTAGTTAACACTAGAATTACCAGAGCCTATGAGAAAACTCATAAATCCGGCCCACCTTAAATCCTTTCTCCCCTCTTTTGTCCTGTAAATGTGTTGATAAGCAGCAAGCAACAACAGTCTGGCCCATCCCCCCGCCCACCGCTGAAGTTCATTTCGCAAAGTTTCTCAGTACTCAGTGTTTATCTTCGAGTGAAGTGCTGGAGCTTTATAGGGTAAAATAGTACATCATCATTTGGAATACATACATTTCATGTGTGTTCTGTGTCAACAACAATCTATGTAAAAACGTCGTTAACACAGAAATGTTTTTCATATTTTAGTAATAATTGATAAAATGCAGACATGAAATGTATAATGTTTGAAGCCTAAAATACAAATACGAAATAAACACTTTCACAAAAGGTACAAGTATAACAAAACAAGTGCACTCTTATTCAAGAATTTAACCGAACAAAAAAGAAACCAGGTTATGGTAGGTGGTTGCTACGACAGCTTGCGTGGTGCAATGCTAAGAACTGCTGCCTTCCAATCAAGAGGTTGCAGTTTCGATATCACCTGTTTCCCAAATTTACCATTTTGAGTAGTGAGCTGTTCTTATTGTTAATATCATACAATAAAAACACATTTGATTTGCGTCTGTAAATTTATAGTTAAAGTTAGCCGGGGTTTTTTTCCAGTTTTATTGTCTCACTCACATTCAAGCTCCATTCCCAGATCTGATTCTTTCCAAGAATCCATCAAAACCATTATTAATTAGACAAATATTAACAAAATAAAAGGCTTCAAATGCTTCTTCAACACATTAAGGAATAAGTTGTGTATTTTTTAAGTGAAAGTTAATTCTTCATAAACATAGCATATATGCATTTGATACACAAAATTGTGTCCTAAAGTTAAGCATTTTCTATAAATTAAAAAAATATCTTGCCCACACCAGTGCTTTACAATAAAGGCTAATGGGGAATGAGGCACCACTAAAAAGCTTAAAAACTTACCGAATATGTCAAAGACAGCTGTCGTGTATTGATCTGTGTCTTATGATTACATAGACATTGTAAAAAAAATTATTTACTGTATATCATTTTTGTACCAAAAAACACCAATCTTATGATATTCAGTTGTTTTAAAAGAAGACCAGCTGTACAAGCCACACTCTTAAAAATACTAGTTCTTTAAAGGTATTTTATGGATCTTTAGTGGGTTGTGTGGTTCCTCATAGAATCAACACTTGACAAAGCACCATTTCATTCTTGGAAGGGTTATTTGCATATGAAGCTGTTTCTTTGTGGTTTGAAAAACTTCCTAATATGTAGAAATTTTTTTTATGTATTTTAGACTACCTAGAAGGCCACTAACAGATTAAGTAAACTTGGACTTAGCCAGTGGTGTTGTATGTAGAAACAGTCCTTTTAAAATCCTGACTTATTGGTATTTCACAAGTCTGTTAGCGTCTATTCATGGATATTTACTGTATGGAGTCTGTTTTGGATCTAAATAAATTAAGGTTCTTTCTGGAACCTTTATGTGGATGGGTCTTTTGGAAACCAAAAATGGTTCCCCTATGGCTTCACAAGGCAAGCATCAAAACGTTTAACTTAATTCTGCTACAGAGAATCAGTTTAGCGACCTGAAGTGAAATATAATAGTGAATCATCTGCAGCATCTTGGTATAGAATGAGAGTAGTCCAGATTGGCAGGACCAATACTCCATCAGACATGGTCTGACCTTGTACATGTTATACAAAATTAATCTGCATGAACAAGAAACTGTTGCAATGTGGTGAATGAATAAAAGCTGGTCATTGATCATCACCCCATCACTGATTCAGCAGGTGTTAGTAGTAGTGAGAGCCAAGCTAAACAGAGATGGGGTATTGAATAGAATGATTGGCTGGGATAACTAAGAGGTCTGTCTTTGCATGGGTGAGCTGGAGATGGTGTTCTGACACACATTGCTATCAGTGTTTTTAGTCATCTAAATGATTAAGTATATGTGATAATTAAATTATTCACTTAATCCCCAACCTAGATTGATTAATATGTGGAATAATTTGAAATAAATGTTCCATCAGTCACCTGTTGGTGGGGAATGAAATGCAAATAAGAAAAATGTGTCAACCGAGACACTAATAATGAGAACCTAAGAATATTTACAGAAAGAATATACGTTTTGTTTTATGTATTTTCTCACATTTTCAGTACATGGACATTACTGCATGTACAAGAGATGGCAATGATGGCTTGAGCTCTGGCTCCCTGTGATCCTGAAATAAATAAATGGCTTCTGAAGATGGAAGTATAAGCACAAATGATTGCACTTAAATGGAAGAGCTGTCAAAATGAATATTATTGCACTAAATCCTCCAATAAATCATTTAATGAAGTAGTGTTACTTTATCTATTAGCCTTGACTTTGTAAAGACTCCTACAGATCCATTGTTACACTGGTCTTAAAAATACCTTAAAACATAACATCAGTTTACATCTTTAAGTACTCCATTAATGCAATATTCTTCAGCTAATATTCTACATGAAAATTAAATCTACCACCATGACTGATCTCATTTACTCTTCCTGGAATTTGTGCAATTTATGTATAATGTATTTTCTTTACAGTACTGCTTAGTAGCTGCTATGATGGTGGATAGTTGTCTAATAAAACTTATCTCAAATGTTTGCTTTCTGAATATTTTAAACATGTTATTGGTGCAGCTTGGAGCAATCAACAAAACACCAAGTCATTAAGAAGACGCCATGAAACCTCTAATAGTGTGAAACACTATGACATTCCAACTGATCAACACCTGATTTTCAAGCCTTGCAGCACTACAGATAGAAATCTCTGTTAATGAAATAAATCTCAGTTAATAATGAAATAATCTCCCCCTCCAGTTACACATCACCGAGAACAATATATTTGAAAGCTCACATATACTGCAGAAAAATTAGCTTTTCCTGCTCCCTTTGATTGTCAACTTTTTTTAAGTATCACAACTTTACAAAACAAAGTGTGAAACAATTAGCGGGGTAAATAAACAAACACCAGATTGCAAAGACAGTATGTCAGAACACATATTAAAAATATGAGACTCACATATGGCACACAGATGGAACAAGCAATGGCTCTGCAGGATGGCAATTCTAAATGCTGTCTTTACAGGTCCTCAATTAGAAATCAAGCCCTTGACTTTGTTACAATCCACTTTAAATCTAAGAGACATAACGTTTTCGCTGTATGGCATTCACCAGGTCTATACCAAAGGCTATACAGCCAAAACATTGTGTCATTTATCTTCTCTTCTTCCTTTTTCTGCTTGGAAGCAACCTTTCACCTTTTTTTCCTTTGCAAATGCACACTGACCCAGCTCTTCAATAGCTCCATAAAATAAATATGTTAATTTTTATGTTTATATATTTTGCATCTTAATTAAAACATGCAATGTGCTCCACTTTTATAATATCCTATTTTATAGATGCTTGATAGAGCAGCAGATTTCTTATTACTGTGTTTGAGGTCCCCAAGGCCATTAGAGGGCAATGTGTTGCAGCCTCTCAATGGTACAGGATCTTCCAGGACACCTCTGCAGTGACAGGATCTTGTGAGAATAGCCGAGCCATTAAAGGGAGCTCTGCCCACATGGCTCTGGGATTGATGATGTCATCTGGGATCATGGAAGTGCTTACTGTGGACTACCTGGAAGTGGTATTGGAACACAGATTAAAAAGTCTTGCTTCGCTTTGGTAGAGTGAGCTCAGAGCTGAGATATAGCTGATAGCAATGGCTCATAAGCCATCGCAGCATGGGAGAGAAACAAGAGCTAAACAAGAATAAGACATGAATGTCATTTCTCTTGGTAATTCCTGGCATGCTGAACATAAAAGAAAATCATGAGTTGTAAGGTAATAGAACAACCAGCAGTGTCATTTCACTACATGAATCTTCTTCTTCTTTCAGTTGCTCCCATTAGGGGTTGCCACAGTGGATCATCTTCTTCCATATCTTCATTTCACTACATGAATAAACAGAACAAATACAGGATAAGCATTGGGTTACACATGAGTCATATGGTATATTGGGAAGGTAAACAGGGTGAGCACTGGTGGCAGAGTAGACGGGGATGACTGCTGCTTAGGGAGGCTATGCAGGCATAGTTGTTTGACATTTCATTCTTTTGTTTTGTATTTTGTCATTTGCTTTCTAAATGCATAATAAACCCCTTTAATTTGGTACTTGTACATGAATGTATATATCTGTGTTTCTGATTCTGGGGCTACGATCCTAAAATACACAATATATTATAAGAATGACATGATACCCGGTGTGCAAGAGTTCCAGCCTTTCGACCAATGGTGCTTTCATAGATTCTGGCTCACTATGATTCTGCAGAGATACACCGTATAGCATTGTAAAATTGAATAAGTGAAAATGTCTATGGCCCTGAATAAGTACAAGTGCACAAAATGGTCCTTGAATTATATGTTAATTATTATATCTTTAAGAGATTTATATCAAATATTCTTTTGTGTATCTTCTTCTTCTTTTGGCTGCTCCCATTAATGATTGCCACAGCAGATCATCTTGTTCCATATCGTCCTGTCCTCTACATCTTACTCTGTCACACCCATCATCTGCATGTCCTCTCACTGCATCCTTAAACCTTCTCTTAGAGCCGGCAAGCAAGAGGAAAATAGGAAGGCCTATCTTTAACATCCTTTTCCCAATATACCCAGCATCTCTCCTCTGCACATGTCAAAACCAACACAATCTCGCCTCTCTGACTTTGTCTCCCAACCGTCCAACATGAGCTGACCCTCTAATGTAAAGGATTACTCGTTTCTAACCCTGTCCATCATCATCAAACCTAATGCAAATCTTAGCATCTTTAACTCTGCCATCTCCAGCTCTGTCTCCTGCTTTCTGGTCAGTGCCACCATCTCCAACCCATATAACAAAGCTGGTCTCACTACTGTCTTGTAGACCTTCCCTTTCACTCTTGCTGATAATCGTCTGTCACAAATTACTCCTGATACTCTTCTCCACCCATGCCACGCTGCCTACACTCTCTTTTTCACCTCTCTTCCACAATCCCCATTACTCTGTACGGCTGATCTTTAAACTCATCCACTTTCGCCAACTCTACTCCTTGCATCCTCACCATTCCGCTGACCTTCCTCTCATTCACACACACATGTATTCTGTCTTATTCCTACTGACCTTCATTCCTGTCCTCTCTAGAGCATATCTACACCACTCCAGGGTCTCCTCAACCTGCTCCCTACTATCGCTACAGATCACAATGTCATCAGCAAACATCATAGTCCAAGGGGACTCATGTCTAATCTCATCTGTCAACCTGTCCGTCACCATTGCAAATAAGAAAGAGCTCAGAGCCGATCCCTGATGTAATCCCATCTCCAAAGTTGAATGCATCGGTCACTCCTACCACAGACCTCACCACTGTCACACTTCCCTCGTACATATCCTGTACCACTCTTATGTATTTCTCTGCCACTCCCGACTTCCTCATATAATACCACAACTCCTCTCGAGGCACCCTGTCATATGCTTTCTCCAGGTCCACAAAGACACAATGCAACTCCTTCTGGCCTTCTCTGTACTTCTCCATAAACACCCTCAGGGCAAACATTGCATCCATGGTGCTCTTTCTTTACATGAAACCATACTGCTGCTTACTAATCATCACCTCCCTTCTTAACCTAGCTTCCACTACTCTTTCCTATAACTTCATGCTGTGGCTCATCAATTTTATTCCCCTGTAGTTACTACAGCTCTACACATCCCCCTTATTCTTAAAAATTGGTACCAGTACACTTCTTCTCCACTCCTTAGGCATCCTCTCACTTTCCAAGATTCCATTAAACAATCTTGTTAAAAACTCCACTGCCATCTCTCCTAAATACCTCCATGCTTCCACATCTGTCATCTGGACCAACAGCTTTTCCATTCTTCATCTTCTTCATAGCTGTCCTTACTTACTCCTTGCTAATCCGCTGCACTTCCTGATTCACTATCTCCACATCATCCAACCTTCTCTTTCTCCCATTCTCTTCATTCATCAGCCTCTTGAAGTACTCTTTGCATCTTCTCAACACACTCTCCTCGCTTGTGAGTATTTTTCCATCTTTATCCTTTATCACCCTAACCTGCTGCACATCTTTCCCAGATCGGTCCCTCTGTCTATCCAAAGGTCCTTTTCTCCCTCCTTAGTGTTCATCCTCTCAAACAACTCATCATAAGCTTTTCTTTAGCTTTTGCCACCTCTCTCTTCACCTTATGCCTTATCTCCTTGTACTCTTTTCTACTTTTTGCAACTCTCTTAATATCCCACTTCTTCTTCGTCATCCTCTTCCTCTGTATATTCTCCTGTACTTCACCACTACCAGGTTTCCTTTTCCTCCTTCCTCTGTCCAAATGTCATATCAAGCACCTTTCTTGCTGTCACCCAGCTGTATGGTAACTATTCACTGCCACCCACTGCCTGGCTTACTACCTCCCTAAGCTCAACCTTGCAGTCTTCCTTTTTCAGTTTCCACCATTTGATCCTTGGCTCTGCCCTCACTCTCCTCCTCTTCTTGATCTCCAACATTATACTACAGATCACCATCCTATACTGTCTAACCACACTTTCCCCTGCCACCACTTTGCAGTCTTTAATCTTCTTCATATTGACTCTTCTGCATAGGATATAATCTACCTGTGTGCATCATTCTCCACTCTCGTACACCACCCTATGTTACTCCCTCTTCTTAAAATATGTATTCACCACAGCCATACCCATCCTTTTTGTAAAATCCACTATCATCTGACCTTCTTCATTCCTTTCCTTGACACCATACCCATCCATAATCTCTTCATCTGCACTGTTCCCTTCACCAACATGTCCATTGAAATCCGCTCCAATCACCACTTTCTGTCCCTTGGGTACATTGTCCATCATTTTATCCAATTCATTCCAGAAATCTTCTTTCTTATCTATCGCACACCCAACTTGTGGGGCATATGCACTAACAACATTCATCATCACACCTCCAATTTCCAGCTTCATAATCATTACTCTGTCTGACACTCTTTTCACCTCCCAAACACTCTTGACATACTGTTCCTTCAGAATAACTCCTACCCCATTTCTCCTCCCATCCACACTTTGATAGAACATTTTGAATCCACCTCCGATCCACCTGGCATTACTCCCCTTTCATTTAGTCTCTTGCATGCAGAATATATCAGTCTTCCTTCTCTCCATCATATCGACTAACTCTCTCCCCTTACCAGTCATACTGCCAACATTCAAAGTTCCTACCCTCATTTCCACTCTCTTTACCTTCCTCCTCTCTTCTTTCCTATGGACACATCTCCCCACTGTTCTTCCCCTTCTTCGACCAACAGAAGCCCAATTTCCGCCAGCACCCTGTCGACTAACAGTACTAGTGGCCGTCTTTGTTAACCCAGGACTCGACTGATCTGGTATGGAAATCTGTATTGTTGTCCACATATTGATTTGGCAAAATTTTACACCAGATGCCCTTCCTGACATAATCCTCCCCATTTATCCGGACTTGAGACCGACACAAAGAAACACACTGGTTTGTGCATCCCCTGTGGCTCTGTTTTTTGTGTATATGTTATAAGATGGTTTGTATTTTTACTGAAAATTAAAGGTATACAAAAAGTCTATAAACCATTTAAACAGAAGAGGCAAACTCCCATGACCCCTAAGCTTTCCGAAGAAAGAGCTGGTTTACTGTTCCTCAGCCAGGATGAAATGCGCAATACTACTCGTATATATGAGTTTTAACTATTCTTGTATCTCTGTTTCAGTAGGCCTAGTTCCTAGGGTGGTTGAGAAATGTGTCTGTAGCTTAACACTACAATTACCAAAGACTATGAAAAAACTCGTAATCCCGGCCCATCTTAAATCCATTCACACCTTTCTGTCAGCATCTTTTGTGCTGTAAATATGTCGATAAACACAAGCAGCCTGCTGTCCCATCCCTCCACCAATGCAGAAAGGACAGAAAGTTCTCTCAGCTCATATCTGTTTACCTGCGTGTGAGTTGCCTAGAGTTGTATAGGGTAAATAATATATTGTAATTTAGAATACATGTATTTCAATAACAATCTATGTAAACACATCGTTAAAACAGAAATGTTTTTCATATTTTAGTAATAATTGACAAAATGTAGACATGAAGTGTATAATGTGTAAAGCCTGAAGTCCGAATATCAAATAAATACTTTCACAATAGGAACAAGTATAACAAAACAAGTGTGCTTTTATGCAAGAATATAACTGCAGAAAAAGAACTTGCGCTAGGATGTGACATTGACACAACCCTTAATATGACCTCTTTGATGGTGCAGCGGTAAGAACTGCTGATTGGTAATCAAAAGGTCACTGGTTCGACCTCGGATGCCTTTGTTATGAGAAATGAGCTCCCCTTATTCTTACTATTATAGAATAAAAACATACATTTGATTTGAGTCTGTAACAGCCGGTGTAAATTTATGGTACTTATAAATGTTAGAGGTTTTTTTTTTGTTTTTATTCAGTTTTATTCTCCTAGTCATTTTCACGCTCCCCCCGATCTGACAGAGGTGAACTCAGATGATGATGATTAAGGTTCTACATTGGAGAAAGAGAACAGAAGCCCTCCCCGCAAGAAACGTCCACTCACACATAAGAACAACGCAGCTGCACCAGGCGTAAAGGTCAAAGACGGCACCGTTTGGATGCAGTAACAGGTCAGGCGTCATACTGCCAGTCTATGTGCCACACGCGTGTCCTTCAAAGAAAAAGCAGCTCTTATGAAGCTTGCCTAGGCACTGGCCCTGCATTCCATGTAACATCTGAAGAGACGTGTTAGCCAAAAATCTCCAAAAAAGCCAATGGTTTTAATGTTTATGGTCAGATCTCATCCACTCCTGCTGCTTTACCTCTACTGTGCTTTTAATTACCACGCTGACTTCAGCTACAGAAATGAAGTCAACATCAACCAATGTTTTTGGCATTGCCTCCTCCGGGAAGGGCATACACACAAAGTTTGGAGCTCTCTGCCTTTTCCACCGCTCAGTAATATTCACCATTGAGGCTATTCTTGACAATATTTATCACTGTTATTTATGTTTGTGCTTGATGTATTATGTTAGAAATCCAAAAATAAGTCTAATAGTGTTTTCTTCACTTTTATGTCATGAACTTAACATTCCATTGTTGTATTTATAATGAATCACAAAAGCAAGAGTTTAGCAATGGAATATCCAATAAGTAGACCAATGTGAGCCATTCGTATGTTACATGCCAACTTCTATGAAAGCAAAAATAAGAAATGACCCAAGAACAAGGATGAGAAGGTGTACATTTAGCACATGGTAGTGTGCATGACATAAAATTCAGAGACATATATGCAACATTTATTTTAAAGAAAATCAGTATAATGTACATGCCTGAATCAGTTGAATGTCCCATTATCCCTATGTGAAAATTGTATATTCAGATTGTCTGTTTTCTATCAATAATAGAACATGCATTATCAGTTCTTATCAGTGTAAAGTGGCAGCCACTATGATACTACAAGACCAATAACAGATTCAGTAGATTTATTATCAGTCATTTAATTACTGACAACGATAATTCTGAGTATTAAAGTTTGAATGTTAGGGAATATAAATGTCAGTAATTGAAATTGAAAATTTTATTATTGCTCTAAAGCTGATGATAAGTAATTTTAAAAGTAATTTATGGTAATAAAAAGTAATACAGCAATAAAACTTAACAGACTCCATATTATTGCATATTATTACAAGACATCCTGAACCTGGTTAGTAGATGGGGCTAGTTTAAGATGGCAGTACTCTTATAACACTGTGGTTCAGGATGTTCTTCCCCCTTCTATGTAGCCTAAATATTTGGCTTCCATTAGTCTAAAAAAACATTTCTTGGGATTTATTTGGAGACCTGCTTCACCTAGCAAGTGAAAAACAACCTGAATGCGATGCACATGCTCCTCCAAGGTGCCAGAACCAGTTAAAACGTTACCCAAGTAGGCCACACTTTAGGTATTGTGGGGCCATAGGACTTTATCCTCCAGATGCTGGAAATTGACTGGTGCCCAGTGCAAACCCAATTGCAAGACACAGTACTTCTTCTTTCCATTGGGGGTGCTAAACACACAAGTGATTGCAACACTGCTAACTGCCATCTGGCTTTTGTAATATCATGATAGGGCTAGACCAAAAGCTAAAACTTTTCATAATAACACCAAGATCTAGCATCCTTTTGACCTCGATCTCCACTTCCACCAGTTGACATTTAGCACAGATTCAGTAATAATATTGTGTGCAATTAGGGAGGTTCTTCATGATTTTTCATCAACTACAGTATTTTTTAGACAAATAGGATTATTGTTTCCAGCTCATGTCTTTGGTTGGATGACAGATTAGGATTAATATTGAACTTTCCTTTAACACTATAATTACCAATGCCTACGAAAAAACTTGTAAACCTGGCCTACCTTAAATCCGTTCGCACCTCTCTGTCAGTATCTTTTGTTTTGTAAATGTGACGATAAACACAAGCAGCAAGTGACCTACCATCCCATCCTCCCACCGCTGCAGACACGGCAAAAATCGCTCTCCAAGCTCAAGCCTTGTTTATTTGTTAGTGAGGTTGAGAGAGTTGTATAGAGTAAATAATATATCGTTATTTGGAACACATGCGTTTCATATGTGTTCCATGTCTACAACGAGCTATGTAAGTGTAGCATGACAGAAATGTTGAATGCATACCTAAAATACAAAATTTTTTCATGTTTTAGTACTAACGACAAAATTTTGACATGATGTGTATAATGTGGGAAGACTGAAATCCAAATATCAAATAAGCATTTTCGCAAAAGGTACAAATATAACAAAACAAGTGCGCTTTTACTCAAGACAATAAGCGAAGAAAAAGAAATCAGGTTAGTGTACATCATTGTTACCACTGCTTTGGTAGTACAGTAGTAAGAGCTGCTGACTCGTAATCAACAGGTTATGAGTTCAAGCCTTGCCACGTCACAAAATAAATGTTTTGAGTAGTGAGCTGCTCTTATTGTTACTATTATACAATAAAAACATACTTTTGATTTGAGTCTGTAACAGCTGGTGTAAATGTATGGTGCTTGTAAATGTTAGTGTTTTTTTTATTATTCAGTTTTATTCTCTCAGTCGCATTCACACTCACCCCAATCTGACACTGCTGTTTTCAAATAAAGACGTGCTATAACAGAGGTGAACTCAGATGAGAATGAAAGTTCTACATCGGAGAAATAGAACAGAAGCCCTCCACTCCCCGCAAGAAATGTCCACTCACATATAAGAATAACGCAATTGTACCAGGCATAAAGATGAAAGATGGCACCATTTGGATGCAGCAAGAGGTTTGGTGTCATCCTGCCAGTCAGTCTGGCCCACACCTGTCCTTCAAAGAAAAGGCACGGCTTACAGAGCTCGCCAAGGTATCATGCAAAGCCCAGTTTTTGATTATGTTTTGTAATGGTCTTTATATAAAAAACATTTATATGCTACCTATATAAAAGCCACATTGAATGTTATTTACCTGTTGGGTCTCGTGGGAGCCACCAGAGGGAGCTGTGGGGAGGAGGTTTTCTCCCTTTAGGGAGGTACTACATGACCTGGAAGTGCTTCATTGGATGCCATTTGCCTGCAATGGAAGTAGTCCCAGGTCCAGTATGAAGGGAGTCACTCCTTCTCTCTTTGGGGTCAGTGGTGCCCCCTAATAG
Organism: Polypterus bichir lapradei; assembly: GCA_026402145.1. NCBI lineage: Eukaryota > Metazoa > Chordata > Cladistia > Polypteriformes > Polypteridae > Polypterus > Polypterus bichir. The sequence goes on from JANRMT010062842.1 coordinate 29,931,004, forward strand.
TCACTATATATATATATTTTTAATTTTTTTAATGTTTCTTTCATTAACTCACACATTAACAAATAAACTATTTCCCATTTACTTAAAAAAGATGAAAATTTACAGGATGGTATACCAAGTTCAATAAGTAAAATATCCAAAAAAAAAAGACATTTTAATATATCAATATTAAATACACAAACTAAATTCCCCAGAGCTTTGAAGGTTTTGAAATTTGATATTATAGAAAAAAGAAAATTAGCTGATATACATTTTTTTATTTATCAATAAATGTTTTATTTGTTCATATATATTGACATTATGTTAACTTTCAGTAACTAAATATATTATTATTATTATTACTTCTTATTTGGCTTACGTGTTTATCCAAGGTAACTAACATTTGATATACAATTAGTTACATTTCTTTTGCTTATTCCAATTGTAGCACAGGCAGGTAAAGTGACTTGTTCATGGTCACACAGTGCCAGGAGCAGGATCTGAACTCACAACCTCAGGGTTTGAAGTCTATAACTAACTGCAGGCCAATAATATTAGCCATTACTGAAAAAAAAATATATATATTGCATACAGAAAAGTACTTAGTAACATAGTAATTCTGATAAACCCAAGAAACTGACAGCACTATAATTTGCGCCCATTGTCTTACAATATTTCAAAGTTGGGTAACAAATATGCTAGTATGGTGTGGATGTTGAATATAATGCTAGGTATCATATGCCTATAATCTAGTTAATCAGTCCGCCAAGTGGCATCACACAGAGCTGATCAAGTGTGTTTTTCTGATGTTTACTCTACACTCATGCACATGACTTTGGTGATTATTTTTTCTCCAAGCCACCCTGGCAGATTTTCAAGAGACAATGATGATTTATTTTTTTGACATTGACAAACTTGTTTATAAACATTTTGTTCCATACGAACAGACTGTTAATCAGTGACATTACACTGCTGAGACATCTACGAGAAAGCATCAGGAAAAAACACTTTTAAAGCAGTGATGCATGTAAAACTGTATTTTGCACCATGACAGTGCATCTGCTCACACAACATTGTCAGTCAAAGAGTATTTGACCAAAAAAATGTGGTTGTCTTTTTCCAGCCCCTGTATTTAGCATATCTCATTTTCATTCCCTGTGACGTCTATTTGTTCCTGAAATAAAAATTGAGGCTGGGAAGAAGATTTGCTACCATGGAATAAATCCAGTAAAAATTATGGGAAGCTCTAAGAAACTACGAATAAAGGAAATATTAACAGGAGTGTGAAAAGTGCTGGGACAAGTGAAGTACATATCAATGAGAGTTATTTGAAGGTGACTAAATGAGACTTGCTGTAAGATTGAAAATAAATTTGTTTTTTAACAATTTCAGGATTTTTTGGGTACCCCCTCATAAATATATATACATAGTACATATATATATATATATATATATAGTCACACACACGCACTTAGGAGGCAGTCAAGAAGACCAGAGGTGAGCGATTTGTTACCAGATGAAGAGTTGTATTGATGCCTCTCTCTCTAATTTTCTAGAACTAAAGAAAACAAATAATCACTCACCTCCAACATTCCATACTTAAGAAAATAGCTCCTCATCCACAACGTCACTTCCGGCTCCTGATGATGATGTCACTTCCGGTCCTCCATCGACGTCATCACTTTCCCGCTTCCGATAATGACATCACTTCCGGTCCTCCATCAATGACATCATTTCCAGCTCCCGATAATGACATTACTTCCGGTTTCCCTCCAATACCATCACTTTTGTCCCCCATTGATGACATCACTTCCCATATTACATCATTTCCTGTAGCCATTTTCTGACTGTATAAAAACGACAATAACAGATCCTTTGATGTCAAATGTTTGATGTTTTTTCATCTTTTTTGACCAACGATATTGCACCACAGCAATATACGGGGCAATTCCCCAAAACTTTGAAAGTGTTTTGTGAATTATCACTTTATATATATATACTGTATACTGTATATAATGTGCATACATAACCTTGCAATTTTCTTTCGCCTTTGACCAATTCTCCATTTTTTTATGTTAAAAAAATTTAACCAAAATGGGCAAGCCAAATTAATCATGAATTATTAGTGATTTATTATAAGTTCCGGTATAAAGCTTTGAACAAGTTAACCTTTCTGGATATCTCAACCCTGGAGCATCATTAGAAGCATTTGACTGTTTTGTCAGGGGCCATCTGCTGTACTGCTTATCCTTTTGTGTCTGAATCTGGCAATGTATTCATCATTTTGGTCATTTTAAATATATGGAGAGAGAGAGAATACCACAGTTTGTCTCAGTAAAATGTAATTCTACAAATGTAATTTTTACAATTGAATCTGGGAAATGGAATATAATAAAAACACATTTTAAAAACATATTTCTACATATATATTATATGATTTTATTACTACAGAAATGAATAGAATATAAATTGGTTTGAAAAGAGTGTTCTTGGAGAGTTATAACGATTCAGATGATAAAAAGAAAAATAAAATTTAAAAAATACATTTCAGCTTTAACATTTATATCCTGAATTACAAAAGTTTACAGTTTTGATTTAAATTATGATCAATATAGCTTTTATTCATGTGCCTCTAAAAGATAATGCTAATTTTGATGAGTGAAGCAAAAAAAGCTGTGCAAAAAGGAAGAAATAGGACTTAAAAGGGAAAAACAAATTTCCTGGTCAACTTCCCAAGGATTTTTTTTTGCAAAGTGCTTTTAATGTAGACATGCCTAGTTGGTTTAGATGTCCAGGAATGACAAAGACAGCATCACAAAAAAAGAATGAGTATCCGGAAGGAAGGCTGACATTCACATTTATTTGCATTTAATTTCTGGAAGCGAAACAATATTATAGTACATACTTCTTTATATGCTGCAACTTGCAGGGGTGCCATTGTAACAACTGTGTAAATGCAGCATAATGTCAAGGAGGGCAGATGAACCAAAAACAGTGGATTTTTTACATAAAACATGTAGGAGATGTGGCAGAAATAAAGAGTGGATCGACTGATGTTGACAATGCAAATAATTAATTAGACATTTCAGTAAGGCTCCCACTTTTTTTTTCTTACTTTAGACTTTTATCAAATGAAAATAGACTTGTATCAAATAAATATCTATCAATCTGTCTATCTATCAAGCAAAGAGATGCATTCTTATTTAAAAAAGAACACAACACAATTTATTAATAAACACAAGAATTATAGAAGTATGATAACTATTTATATATCAACTTATCGATGGAACACAAGACAAAGACACATATAACACAGAAGAGGCAGTACTGTCTTTGTCATGGATGTCTGTCTGTCTGTACAAAACAACTCAGCTCGCAGTGTACCCTTATGTTAAAATGTGGCACAGTAACCACATTCTTCAAGGAAATTTATCATGAATTTTTAGTTATGGAGATATGTTAAACAGAGCACATTGTACACTTTTGACATTTCAAAAACTCCCATTGAAAAGCATTAGAAGATTTTTAAAATTTACCCTAGGAGAGGTAATTTTAACTTGTATATTTTGCATGTTTTTATCTTTTACTCATTTGATAGATATAACTGATGGCAAAAAGATCCCCAGCCCAAGTTAGTCATGCATGCAGTAACTACCAGTAAATGATGCAGGCTTATAAGCCACAGCAACAGCATGGAGGTATCTTTTGTACGTGGATTACTCGTTTAGCCGGATGTAATTGTTGACGATTTGGCATGATCCTGGATCTGTCTATTTTTTGAAACTCTTGCTGGATGTGTTGTCATAGCAGCACATTCAAATCCTCAAACCTGCTCAGAGCAGGTTTGTTCTATGTAAACAGGATTAGCTCACACACTTAATCAGTTGCTGTGCATGGAATTCATTCAGTCATGGCTTCAGCGTTCATGAATGAGCAACCAATTGATATCGGTGCTTAAATTATAAGAAGAAAATTTCATATAGAGAGGGTTTTGTGCGATCAGCAAGATCCTTTATTTTTCACGGAAGAAATTCTTTTTGAAAGATACTGCTTTAGCCGAGGGGAAATGCAGAAAATCTATCTAAAAGTGCAGTTTGCCAGGCAATTCGTAAAGTCTGTTTGGCTCTGAAATATTTCTTTCAGGTTTTCATAGTGTTTCCTGGACACCTGCGTGTGTAGACAATAAAAGAGGCATTTCATGCCATTGCAGGTAGGTAATACACAGGCAAAAACACCCACAGATCCATAAAGAATCTCACAATCAGCCAAACATTCTCATTACCCAGGATTTCCAAATGTGATTGGGGCACATGGGACTGATCAGAGTGGAGTTTGATCAAACATTATTTGGATAATTTACCTCTCCTCCTGATGAATAATCAGACACAGTGTCTTCATCAAATATTTGACCTTCGTCAATATCTCGTTGGTCAGTCACAAGTTCCAGGGATATGACATTCCCTGCAACTGACCCAACAAACAAAGAGGGCTATATGGAACATACCTATGGCACTTATTGAGGACAAATATATGCAATGACCATCCTTTACCTGAAATGAAGTGACCACTGCATCCTGCCACTGGTTCTGAGGAGGAGCTTCCCCCTGGAATGCCCTCAGAAACAGGGCGATGGGCATTTTGCTGGAGACTCAACTGTTCTGCAGGGGTTAGGTCTGGATCGCGTGGACCTCCACCTGTTTTTTGCTTGTCTGCCTTCTTATTAGCTTTAAAATTAATGTTTTAAATATTATATATGATTCTTTATGTCAACAATTCTTTAAATATTTATATGCCAATATTTATCAGTTTGAAGTACTGTATATATTCTTGTACTTCACTTTAACCTGTTCCCATATTCTCCTTGTGCTCACGTTTGATCTGGAATTATGACATACTAAATAATAATTAATCTGACACATAGGAAATGAAACGCTGCATTCAGTAAGTACAACACACACTACTTAGCTTTTAATTTGTTGGCCACTTATTGCCAGCCGTCTTTTCTGGTTTGGGCTGCTTTTGCAGTGTTACCCCTTGTACATATTAAATCTTGAAATTCTTCATATCCTGCTCTGCTTGTGTGAAAAAATGCGCCCGTTCTTTCATCATTTTGTTGCAGCCTATCAAAGACTTGCTGATCATGTTTTCTAGAGTCAATATATATGGGCTTTTCAATCAGCACGGGCACGCACATTCATCTTGGATGATTACATCCACCTAGACTAATCTACTACACGGCTGCATTTGAAAAACCGACTTATCCCGGATGAGTTTCACCGGTATTAACTCATCCAAGATGAGGCATCTGATCTCGGATGATTTAAGCGACGTATGGAAAATACCCCCCATGAGTGAACCTCTGTCATTCCAGCTCACTTCTGCTGCTAGCCATAAAAGTGAAAAAAAGGTCACTTTTGTAGAAATGATTGCAAGACAAAAGGATAGAATAGAATAGAAACATAACTGTTTAAGCTTAGAGTAAATAAATGTATATGCAGTTTTTATGGTTCACTAAAAACAACTTAATGGCAGTATCATACGCTAATTATAATGACATAATATTTCTCTGACACTAAAACTTATCTGCAGGGAGCAGACATAACCTATTTTCCGTCAGTATGCATTGGACCCAGTAATATTAATATATAATAATACTATTAATATTAATATTTTAATTATATTAACATAAATATATAATCATATAATTTAGCTGGAACCTTTAACATAGACTTTAAATCTTAATTAAGTAGTTCTTTTAAAACATTTTTGTTTAAGAAATATAAACTACAATTCGCCACCCTCAACTAACTGCATTCACCACTAACTAACTAACAATAGTTGTCTATTTGACAGTTTTTAACTACATGATAATGTAAAATGTTTTTAAAAACACATGTACCTTAGTAATACATATAGAGATGGGCTAAGGGGTTACAAAATGTCTGATCATGCTGACATTTGTAACCTGATTTTGTACGCCAGAAATCACACTGAAAATTATCACTAAAGGAAAAATCTGCAAAAACGCATAATGGTTTATCACTTACTAGCCACACTACCTGAAGACAGGTAATAGTATAATTTTAAAATACTTGCTATCTCTTGCTCTTTCCACTGTATTTGCATGTGTGTCAATATTTCTTCACCGTCAGTCCTGCTCTCAAGCAAATTCTTGTTTGTTTCTCAGTGGCTTTCTCACTTTTAAACTTATTATTATTGAATATGACTCTCTGGATGCTTCCCATGCTGTTTTAGTTCCTTGTGTGTCTCACACTTGCACTTCTGTCGCATCACCAATGCCAAACTGTCCAATCAGATTTCTCTGTAGCATTTTATTATACAGAAAAAAATGTTTACATGTTCTAGAAGAAAACATTCATCTTAATCTTCCCAACATCCCATAAAATATCATTCTCCTTCCTGCCTGAAATGCTTAAGAGGGAGGATTAAGTTTGTCTGCAGGGTGTAGGAATGTTTTATCAGAGGACAATGCCATTTTAGCAGAGGTAAGAGGGAAGATATTGAGTTTTGTTGGACAGAAAAGGGTGCCTTAGCATGGAGACTATTCTACAGGAACTTGAGTTTCCTCCCACATCCCACAAGATGTGCACAACAAAGTGACTGATGAGTATAAACTGACCTATGTGTGTATGTGCGAGTGTGTCTAGTAAAGGGTCAGCAACACATCTAAAGCAAATTTTGTTCTTGTGTCAGTGGTGGTGGAATAAGCTCCAGCCATCCGCAGCATCTGGAAATAGTGGGGTCAGAAAAAATGACTTTATGGTTATTATTATTGTTGTAATTATAACTTGGCATAAATAATAAAATGTTATAAAGACATGACTATATACAGAAGATGCATTTTTAAAAAGGTTGTGAAACCTCATTGGTTTCTTCACAAGCAACAAGGCTAAACAATCACATTAAAAAAGTGCAAAATAAATTACACATAACTGCTTTCAGGTTTGCTCTGATGAATTCATACCATCCCTAGAATTTAGGAGTGAGAGCTTCTAAAATGATTTGTCCTTCTCTGTTTTATTAACAACACGTGTATTGACACAGGTGGACTTTTTCAGCATTTCTTGACTAATATTTATCTTGGTAGTTTTACATGCATTTTTTAGATAACGACAGTAACAAGTACAAAGTACACTTTTATACAAGCACAAACTTGGTTTTTTTTTTTTTGAAAAATATTGGTCTATCAGTGTTGTATTCAGTTTGCTTACTCAATTTGATTTGAAAAACAAGGATTACAGTTTACTACTCTAACAAGGCAGATATATTTCTGGAGATATTATCTAGAGTATTTACATTTTTTTCAATAACCTGAATCTACAGATTGGACTATATGATGCACATTAAAGGAAACCAATGGTAAATTACCCTTTGAAATGAAATTTCTTAAATGTACAAGAAAATGTGTTCATTTGTAAGGCAGCTTTTCATCAGGTTTTTAATTATTTAAAAAGCTAGGCAGATATAAATTGACATAAAATGCTGATGAGACTGTGTTATGATTTGCAAAAATGATATAATTGCTTACATTCCTGAGCATATAAAATTTGCCAGAAATGTGTGCTCTGAAAATGAAAAGCTGATGCATATCTGTAAATATTAAAGTTGTTTTATTATTTGATTCTCTAGCTTTAAATTAGTATTCATCTTTTTTATTATGATGAAGTCATGTATAAATATGGTTTTAGTATAGTTTTTCATTTTCTCCTTGCACAAAATGAATTTTCATGATGCACAGTTTTCATGTGATAAGATATATTGAGCAGCTGTACTGTATTTAACTGTTCAATCTGTCTTATATTGATATTACTAAATTTCATATGCATTGACCTTAATCTAAGAGTCCAATATATTAATTTGATTATTATGTCTAATTGTGTCTTCTGGGTTTAAATCATGTGGCTGTTTACTTTCTCTGTTGGGTTTGTACGTTCTCCAAAGCTGTGTGCATTAATTTATAATTCTTAATTGGCCCTGAGTGTATGAGAATGTCTGCTTGAAAGGATCCTGTAAAGGACAGGCAGTTCCAGTGCTTCCAGGGCAAGCTCCATCACCTGTGACCCTGAAGCGGGTTTGAGAATTTGTCTATCCATGAATACATATGTATATCTAAGGCTTGGGAACACATTGCATGATTTCTTGTAGGAGAGCATGCCAAACTTAATTGCAATTATTGACTCTTGACACTTTGAATATGTCAAATTAAATGACTACGATTGCAAGGGAGTGATAAATGACACGACTCCAACATCTTCAAATTTCCAAACTTGCGTGCCTGTGGAAATGCTTTCCATGCACCTACTGCAATAGCCATAACTAGATGACTATCTGACAGCATGAAACTCGAAAGTTCAAGTTCAGAAAGTCGCACAGTGCCCGAAATAAATAAGAAGTAGTCAGATGTGAAAGTCTCCGTGAAAAGGTGAGTCATAGCCCACTGTCTCAGTGTCATATGGAAGCATATTTGGGCACAGAGAAAAGAAAAAAAACTGGAACACAGTGTGAAAAAAGGTCATTTCCACAAAATTTCCACATCAATTACATAGTTTATTTGCCATTAAAGTAGAATGTTATAAACTTCATCTTAAAATCATTTAATTTAATAGTTTCTCAAATCCATTCATAACTAAAGTAGCATGTTGAATGCTTCGTATTCTATGTTATTCTATGTGCTCTATGTGTGTGAATCACTACGTGTTTCGTAAACAAGCTTTCTCTTCCTCAGGACACAGCATCCATTACATTCATGATATTACAGCTCTCTGAATAATTTAAATACTGAGATGTATACTTGATATCATTTTCATGATGATAGGAGTTAAAGCATGTTATTAAACATGGGAGCAAGGTGGCGCCCCTTCCAGAGATTGGTCCTGCGTCACGCAAGATGCTTGCTGCGCCGTGTATGACCCTCAATATAATAATTTATTACAGCAGTACTGTCTCTTTCAAACATACTAATCCCAGATTCCTGTCCTTCCTTTTCTTTCTCCAAATAACCAATTGCCACACAATCAGCTCTTTAATAAATGTCAAGCCATAGAACGCCGATTCTTCAAAACTTTTAAGGAACATTGAAATATCTTTGTAGTACATGGGGTGCCAGCTCATCAATACCCACTGAGTCCTTGCATATTTAATCATTAATAATATACATTATTTAAATGAAGTTAAAAATTTACCTGTATAATGTAATATATACTTTACTGCATTTCATCTTAAAAATGATATCAAGAGCGCCAAAAAGATTTAGAGAAACAATAAGGTGACATCAAGTAAGGACAGGTTTGGCCTGTGCCATCAATGATATAGCCAGTTATCTAGAGGCCATTTTCTTTACAGAGATGAGCCAGTGGCCTAAGCAATTCAGAAAACCTTGTCTATTTCCACACTAAAAAGTAAAAGCGTTGGGAAGCTTGGATCATGACTGAGACGTCAGTATCTGCTTATCTTGAAACAAAGTGTCTTTTTTGCTTAATGCTCCCTGGCATTTGGCATTAACATCTATCCATCCATTATCCAACCTGCTATATCCTAACTACAGGGTCACGGGGGTCTGCTGGAGCCAATCCCAGTCAACACAGGGCGCAAGGCAGAAAACAAACCCCGGCCAGGGCGCCAGCCCACCACAGTGTCATTAACATGTTAACTCAAAGTAACAATATTACTAGGTTACTAGGTTCCACTACCTTTTGATGTTGGTTCTTGCACTATTTTTTTCTTTTCATTTTATTCTTTATTTTTTGTTTGCTGCCAATTCTTTATTTCTTGGATCCCAGGATGGCACAACATGGTAGAAACGGGTTTTGTCATGTGGTATGATTGATATGAACATGTGATGTATATGTGACATCAGAGGGTGTGGCCATTTTATGTACATTTCATAAGCTGACCTGTTTTTCTTTACTTCAGATTTCCAGTTCTTCGCCTTTGGTAAGTTAAGTAGATTGGCCCTTATGCGAAATGTGGTACAGTCAGGGGGTCTCAAGCAAGCTCTGCAAAATTAAAAAAAATTTTCCAGGAGATGTTTATTTTTAAGGTTGCAAGGAAAAAAAATATTTATGAATCAGCTGGAGTCAGAGTAAAACATGTCAAAATCAACGTCAACCAAAACATGTATCCATGGAATAACATTTAGCTGCATTTGTAGACTTGGTTAGTGGTTTTAAAATAGAAATATTTGAACATTTTCTAGTCTTTTCATCAAATTTTAGCAAATATATTTGTAACACTGAGCATTACTTAAAATAACAGTGATAATAGAATGCAACTACATGTATTGGTAGTGAACATACAATATGTTTTTCAATATCATTTACAATACCATGTGGCTGAAATTGCTTTTATAGACAGCAGATTCAAACTCAAGTGATGAAAAGATCCATGTACTGTTGTTAGTTGTTAGATGTGGAGGGTCTGTGGCTAATTGCAGTTCAGGTTTGGTAGACAAAACATTTTTTAAATTGATACCTGACTGATATTTAAAATCTGTGCTGAAACCTCACGATAAAATTATTGGCATGGTAGATACAGAATCATTGTGACACTTTGCCGATAAATTGTAGTGTTGGAAAAGTAGTGAATCATTATACTCTTATTTTTAGTTTGACAGAAAATCTGAGCATATGTTTAGTCACTGTAGTATCATGTGTCACAGAGTCATCTTTCATATTAATTTTTTACATTTAAGATTTTTCCTTTAAAGATTTACCATTGTTGTTTCTTGTCCTAGTGTGTGGATATAAACACACATCTTGCCTGAAGAAGGGGCCTGAGTTGCCTCGAAAGCTTGCATATTGTAATCTTTTTAGTTAGCCAATAAAAGGTGTCATTTTGCTTGGCTCTCCTCTACATTCATAATGGCTAACACGGTACAACACCCTAGTACTACTATACACTTCTACGCAAGCTATGTTGCTTTTATTTTACTTTTACGGACATGAACATTTTGATTTCAAGAAGTCGGAATAGTGAGGTGCTGTGATTGAGGATTACACAAGATGCTGTGTAGCTGCAGAGATAAGTGTGGGATAGCATCAGACTGTCAGCATATAATGAGACCTACCCCAGCATTCCGGTACATTAAGGGATGATACAGTGATGAATAAATAACCAATACCATGACTACCATATTGAATTATCAACTAATATCATTATCAGTGAATTGAATAAATAAATACACATCCATCTAACATCACACGTTTCTTATATGGTAATACTCAGCCATTTGACCCCACACCATCCAAGGCCACGTAGTGAGTTGTGCTTGCTTCAGTGCACATGGCTGCAAATATTTTGTGGTTCTGCTGTCAGGAGCAGCTGTCAAACAAATACAAAAAAAAAAAATTCTAAAAAGTATTCAGGTTGAAGTAACCACTCTCAAGGTAAAATTAATAAAGTAGACTAACTTTAGTTGAAGTTGCATAATATATTTCTTTGTTTTAAATACTGTAGATGAGTGCACATATTTTCAAATGCTTTTCAAAGGGTGATTTTGAAATTTCAAAAATGTATCCAGCATGGTGTAGTTGACATACCTCAAGGAAAACTGCACTGTCCTGACAAATTTCCTTGAAGAATGTGCATGCCAGATTTCAACAAAATTGCTCAACTCGGAGGCAGGTTGTTTCATGCGGACAGACAGACAGACATGGCTATCACAGCAGGTGCTTTGCAAACACACTTAAAAACACTGACATGAAATTCTTTCCCTAACTATAGTATAGTCTTTGTGTAAAGAGTATTTTCTTGTGCACTGCCATCTGAAATACAATCAGCACCATGACATCACATGCAGTGCAAACCTGGTCACATGCTTAGGCACCAAGCTGTTGTCACAAACAATATGGCCATAACAAAGAAAAAACAGGACAAAACGATGTTGCATTTAAAAGAATATGTACAATACTAGATAACAAAAGTAAGAAAATGATGATGTTCACAAATTTTACAATTCATAACACAAGTGTTGTTATTCTACTGTTTTTATCAAAAACAAGGCCACTCAGTAGTATGTTTGTACATTTTTTCTTTTTTTATTTTCATATATACTATTGGTCATGAAAAAATTCCAAAGTCTATTCCAGTTCTTGCAGTCACACACACACACACACACGCTTGGAGTACCAGAAGGAAAACCCATGCTGTCACTAGTTGAACATGCACACAGCTCTGACCAACAACAGGTCTATTCTGGAGCCTTGTGTCCTGGAACATTGAGACAACAGGACTTACTGCACTACCTCTGTTCTGCCCTGCTGTCTTCCAGTTTAACCAAAACAGGTTTTCTAAAAAGAGGGAAATGATTAATGGAGTCTTCAGAGAAGTAACAGGACAAATACTTATTCATCCAGTTTTTGGATCTCATGAACCATAACTCATCTCTGCATCTCATACATTAGCAAGCAAAGCCTGGCTTACCTATTCATCTTTGCTAATCGTTTAGCAAAAATACAAGGTCATCTAGAGAGTGCTTTGCTTTAAAAGATACAATCCAAATATTCTTTTGATACAGTGGTATTTCTCCCTATTCATTAGTCAATCTAAAT
>JANRMT010062842.1:29953551-30005253 GCA_026402145.1 Polypterus bichir lapradei
AGATTCTCCTGCAAAATCATCCATGGCATACATTACAGTCAGTTCTGTTTTTAGCCGAGACAGATCAAAAAGCGCTCCGTGGCTCTTGTGTTACACTGGAGAAGGCTGCATGTGTGAAATTTTTCTTGTATTCCCGAAACTTCTGGGTCTCGAGGAGCGTGACAAACATCAGGTCTTCGTGGTCTTGAAATCTGGTCTGTGTCTGGCAAATAATATTGTCCAGAATCCTGCCATGGAGTTGGCCATAGTGCACACGACAATCTTTCGCTCAGAGCGTTTGCGGTGCTTTCAGTGGCCTCATAGAGTTCCTCATATCGGCTTCTATCCAATCAATGGGTCTGAATACGGTGACGTTGCAGTACGCCTGCTAGAGGGCCCTACTGACACCAACTCAAAATCTGATTGGTTGAAGTAACAGGTTAATCGACATTTATTCTGTGTTAGAGTGCCTCCACAACAGATTTTGAAAGCCTCTCTGCCTGGCAACAAAGGATGGCTGAAATGTGATTGGTTAAATGCTTTAATACGAAACTCCGCCTCCCACGGTTATTGAGCTGCAGTCTATTCTCTCTGCCTGACAACAAATGACGGCTGAAATGTGATTGGTTAAATATTTTAATATGAAACTCCGCCTCCGACGGCTATCGAGCTGAATTCTATTACAGTATATGGACAAAAATATGTTCCAGTTATGACCATTACGCGTAGAATTTCGAAATGAAACCTGCCCAACTTTTGTAAGTAAGCTGTAAGGAATGAGCCTGCCAATTTCAGCCTTCTACCTACACGGGAAGTTGGAGAATTAGTGATGAGTGAGTGAGTGAGTGAGTGAGTGAGTGAGTCAGTGAGGGCTTTGCCTTTTATTAGTATAGATTTAAATGAAGTTAAAGTTTCATCTGTATAATATAATAAACTTATTTTGCTGCATTTCATCTTAAAAATGACATCGTCATCATGTGTAAATACACACTTTATAAAGTGGCTCAGGTTGTGCAATATTATAACCGTATTGCAAGTTTACAGTGAGGTAAATGTATTTATAAGTACAAAGCATTCTACAAGGAGCACTTGATGGACTGATTGAGTGCGTTTATAGTTCTTGGGATGAAACTGCTTCTGAACCGCGAGGTCCATACAGGAAAGGCTCTGAAGCGTTTGCCGTATGAGAGCAGTTCAAATGGGCAGCATGGCTGAGGCAGCGTGTGCTTGATGCTGTATACCAATAATTCTCTTTCTGATCAGCTGCTGTACAGCTGTGATTCCCCACTCAGATACAGTGATATAAATACTCCGAGTGGTTCAGTGAAAGTAATATGGAAAAAGATGATCTGCTGTGGCAACCCCTAACGGGAGCAGCTGAACAAAGAAGAAGGTGCAGTGAGAGTAACAATGCTAAAGCAGCTATGGTATTTGGAATACTTTGGCTATTCTGTGGATCATTATATTGTTACAGGCTAATTACAATCAGATGCATTAAACTAATAAACAATATGTAGTTAATTTCAGTGTATTTATAAAGCCGCGTCAGGGATGTGGATCTAAATAAAGAAAGGGTAACCACACAGGAACAGTAGCACTGCTTTGATGCTGGGTGCCGCCAGTCTGCAAAACCGAGCACAGAACTTGCGTACGACAGGGTATGAGCTACTGTTGAAATGTGCGTGGGTTTACGCCAAGTTTAGGTTTTATACATCGCGATTTGAATGTGGAAACATTCTTACGCAACATTTTTTTGCATATGCACCGTTTATACATGAGGCCCCAGGACTGCCAATCAATGAAAAGAAAGTTGGTGGGGACTTCTAATGACGGAGTCAATGGATTTCTTCATGTCTTCGTTTGCTGACTTGAAGGATAATGGCATGTGTGATGGATGCTTTCAGGATAAAAGTACAAAGGGAAGTCAAGCTAAAGTTAGAAAAAGGGATTTATTAGAAAATGAAGTAAACCTTAACAAAGCTGATAAAGCGATTTCTCAATGTAGCCTCCATCCTTCTCAATACACTTACACTACCTGCCTTGAAGTGCCGGGATTCCAGCAGAATCCAGACAAGCCTTGCTGTTCTTAGCAGTGTGTGGGCGGGCGGGCATTGTCTTGCAGCAAAAGGACTCCTTGAGACAGCAGTCCCTGCCCCTTGGATATAATAGCAGGCTTCACATTGGTCTCCAGCAAGTCACAGTAACTTGCAGTAGTGACTGTAATACCCCTCGGCATGTAGTGTTTGACAGTAACTTGGGTGCACGAGTGGTCACAAGGACAAGACAAAACCTTTTATTCTGCTGGAATAAATTGGCAGTGCTAGCTCTGTCCAAGTAGCTTGTCTGTGGCACTTCTTATATTTGTATCACAGTGCAGAACCCTTTGAAAATCTCTAATGTAAAAATTTTCAGTATCCATATCTCCTCTGGCTATTTTAGGACAACCTCCGAGTCTTTCTACAGCTTCCACAAAATAGCCTTCCACAATTTTTGGATTACCGCTTGTAGTAAATGTATTTAACCAAATAATATTTCTGGAAAACCAATCTAGCGCCTTCAATTTCAGAAGAAAATCTTCCTTCTTCACGTGCAAACCATTTTTTTGACATTTTGTGTGCATCCATTAGTAGTCATGAAGCTGACCTGAGCTTTGCAATTGTTGCTGTATAAACACAATAATTTCTACAATGTTCCTATAGACCTTACGACAAAATAGACCTTTAGACTTCAGTATACAGTATGTTTTAAATGCCTTTCAGTGATAATGTATCCATGATGAATTGCAAGAACGAGCGCTATGTCTTTGTGTCTAAGACCAAGCTGAAAGTATACTTCTATAAAGTTTCCAATTTCAATTTTTCCTAAGTGCAACTATAAAACAAAACTAATATGCATCATTAGAAACACTAATTAGAGTGTAGAATTTGCACGCAGTTTGTGTGAGGATGTTTCAGATTTGGGTATGACTGCCAATCCTAATGTGATGTGGGAGACCTTCTGTGACAAGACCCTGAAGGTTGCTGAGGGTTGTGTTGGTGTTACTGGTGTTCCCAGAAGGAGGTGTTTCATCTCGCAGGGCACTCTGGATATCATCGAGAGGAGTCGCAGCACACGGCTCAATGGCAACTCTGGTATGTACCGGGAACTGAGAAGAAAGGCAGCGAGGGCTCTGAGGGCAGATAAAGAGGCATTCGTTACAGGAATCTGTGAACAAGTGACACACCATCTGTGGTCTAGCGACCCACGTCCTGCTTACAGAGGAATCAAAGCATTACGCACATCTGAATCTGTTCCTCGGAGAGTCGCAGTCAGAGCAGCTGAGGGAACGGTCCTTACCGATGATGCTGCAGTTGTGACCCGATTGGCTGGCTACTTTGAGCAGTTGTTCAAAGCTGATTCTCCAGCAAGGATGTTGGATATCTCTGGGTCCACGGTTCTTGAGGCTGATCCTCCAATTAGCTGTGAACCACCCAGCCTCACTGAGATTGCACAGGTAGTGAACCAGCTGAGGGGGGGGAAAGGCTGCACTTGTCGTCCCTATCTGAAAAGGGAAGAGTGATCGCCAGGATTGCAGCAACTACAAAGGGATAACACTGCTCTCGGTGCCGGGTAAGGTCCTTGCTAGGGTCGTCCTCAATAGGATCTCTGATCACTTTGTCACCTACCAGCGACCGGAACAGTCTGGTTTTACGTTTAAGAAGTCTACCATCGATCGCATCCCGGCACTGAGGGTTCTCATGGAGCGCAAACGCGAATATCGGCAGAGTTTCTTTGCAGCCTTTGTTGATTTTTGCAAAGCGTTCGACTCAGTTGCCCTGTGGGACATCCTGAGGGTTCACGGGATCCCCATGAGGTTGTTGGATATCATGGCTGGCCTGTACACTGGTACTGTGAGTGCTGTGCAGAGTGGAGGCAGGACCTCTGTGTTTTTCCCAGTTGATTCTGGGGTTCGTCAGGGGTGTGTTCTTGCTCTTACTCTGTTCAATGCTTGTATGGACTGGTTGTTGGGCAAGGTCGTGGGGTCCAGTGGCTATGGGGCATCTGTTGGTGAAGAAAGATTCACGGATCTTGACTTTGCTGACGATGCTGTGATCTTCGCGGAGTCAATGGAGGCTCTGATTGGGGCCCTCGAGAGAGTGAGTGATGAGTCAGAGTGTCTGGGCTTGCGAGTGTCCTGGATAAAAACCTAGATCCAGGCCTTTAATGACTTCTTGGGCACAGCCATCAGCAGTGTGTCTGTTTGTGGAGAGAGTGTTGACCTTTTTGAGAGGTTTACTTACCTTGGCAGTGACATTCATGTCTCTGGTGACTCTTCCTGTGAAGTCAGTAGGCGGATTGGGAGGGCATTAAGCAAACTCCTGTCAATCATGAAGAATCCACTGCATCCACTGAACAGTGTCATCTCCAGGCAGAGGAGTAGCTTCAGTGACAGACTTTTGTCACTGTCTTGCTCCACTGACAGATTGAGGAAATTGTTCCTCCCCCACGCTATGAGACTCTTCAATTCCACCCGGGGGAGTAAATGCTAACATTATTCAAAGTTATTGTCTGTTTTTACATGCATTTTTATTACTCTTTAATTTAATTTTTTTTTTTTTGTATCTGTATACTGCTGCTGGATTATGTGAATTTCCCCTTGGGATTAATAAAGTATCTATCTATCTATCTATCTATCTATCTATCTATCTATCTATCTATCTATGTCTTTAGAGTCCTGGTGCTTCCATTCTTGTTAAATGTTTGCGAGACATGGACGCTATCCAGTGTCCTGAGATGAAGACTGGACTCCTTTGGTACTGTGTCTCTCCGGAAAATCCTTGGGTACCGTTGGTTTGACTTTGTGTCGAATGAGCGGTTGCTCATGGAGTCCCGAATGAGGCACATTACCTGCATTGTGAGGGAGCGTCAATTACGGCACTACGGCCATGTGGCACGTTTCCCCGAGGGTGAGCCTGCTCGTAAGATCCTCATTGTGGCTGGGCCAGGCCAAGGGGTCGCCCACGTAACACCTGGCTGCAGCAGATAGAGGGTCATTTCCAGAGGGTGGGACTGGACCGCGTGTCTGCCTGGGGGTGCAAACTGGGATCCCGAGTTGTTTTGCCGTGTAGTGGGTACGGCAACACACTGTACCAGTGCATGCTCCCCAACTTGACTTGACTTGACTAAAATGCATCAGAAATTATGTAAAGGTATGGAGCCCCTTTTCAGTTATTGTGTGGTTGAAAGTATCTGGTGCTCACTTGAAACTATCTGGTGCTCACCAGAAAAATGCACAGAAAATAAAATTATACAATGTCCCCTCCGGGGCTCCGTAGAAATATGGTTTTATTTACTGTAATATACTTTTTAAGTAGGTAGCAAAAAAACTCTACAAACCAGCTGAACATCACATCTTTCATATACTGTAATGTCATATCAGATACCTGCATAAATAGTAAAAGAATGGGGATTTGGTTAGAAGTCAGGTCTTCAAATGAAAACCATACTTACGCTTTGGAGGATTAAGGGTACCGTGCCAAAAACATACATGACGAGTAAGTGTGAAGGTGTAGGTCCCATGCTACCGGGTCCTTCCGTGGATCCACTTCAAGCCGCTACCACTGAAAACGTACCTGAGGGATGAGCAAGCAGATAAGAATACTCAAACATAAAGCAAGGGGTAGTGATTAAGTGCTTTTATTAAAACCAGTCAACAACAAATAGTGTCCACAGGTGCAGTGCAATCAAACTGTAATAAATAAATAATCCATAAAAACATAAACATAAAAAGTGCATTTGTGGAGGTTAAAATCAATCCAATAAATATTCCTCAAAACAAGGTTAAAATCTCACAGACAAGGAAACTGTTCTTTTAAAAATCTTGGTGCGTCCCTTTATCTTAGTGTCTCTTCCCTTTATCCTTATTGGACCTTGCAGGAGGAAAACCGAAGGTCACAGCCATCCCTCTTAAACAGTGGGTCTGGGTCCCTGCTTCTCTATGGCTGAAGAGCAGAGCTCCTCCACCAGACATAGGAATGGGTCCTTACTGTTCATGGCTCCAGTTGCAAGGCTCAACATCAGAACCTCAGAGAGTCACCTGCATCACCTGATCAGTCCAGCTTCCTGAATTGCTCAGCTGGAGTGACCCTCTACTATAGACACTGAGTACTGGCCACTCTTTCCCCTGAGGGGCTCTCCTCATGGCTGCTTGCCTCCTTTCTTGCTCACTCGTTTGCTCATTCACCGTCTCTCTCTCTCCAATATTCTTAGAAATCGCCTTAGTCAGTGGGTGAGCCTCTCTGGCAGTGTCTTAAATTGGTCTGAATCCAACCTGGCATGTAAGGAATTCTTTGTTAGTTGTGTTAATTATACTTCAAAGACACATGATATTCTATATGGTGTTCCACAAGGCTCTATCCTGGGTCCGCTGCTCTTTTCGAACTACATGCTTCCGTTAGGTCAGATTATCTCGTGGCATAACGTGAGCTACCACAGCTATGCTGATGACACGCAGCTGTATTTATCAATAGCACCTGATGTCCCCGACTCTGTTGATTCACTAACACGTCTTACTTGTGTTTCTGAATGGATGAGTAGTAATTTTCTCAAGTTAAATAAAGAAAACTGAAATTTTAGTGATTGGCAATAATGGATATAATGAGGTTATTAGAAATAAACTTGATGCATTAGGATTAAATGTCAAGACGGAGGTAAAGAATTTAGGGGTAACTATTGACTCTGACCTGAATTTTAAATTGCATATTAATCAGATCACTAGGACAGCATTTTTTCACTTAAGAAATATAGCAAAAGTTAGACCTCTTATATCATTGAAAGATGCTGAGAAATTAATTCATGCTTTTGTTTTCAGTTGACTAGATTACTGTAATGCACTCCTCTCAGGACTACCCAAAAAAGACATCAATCGTTTGCAACTAGTGCAGAATACAGCTGCTAGAATCCTAACTAGGAAATGAAAATCCGAGCACATTTCTCCAGTTTTGATGTCACTACATTGGTTACCAGAGCCATTTAGAATTGACTTTAAAATACTGCTTATGGTTTACAAAGCCTTAAATAATCTCGCTCCATCTTATATTTCGGAATGTCTGACACCTTACATTCCAAATCGTAACCTTAGATCCTCAAATGAGTGTCTGCTTAGAATTCCAAGAGCTAAACTTAAAAGAAGTGGTGAGGCGGCCTTCTGCTGTTATGCACCTAAAATCTGGAATAGCCTGCCAATAGGAATTCGCCGAGCTAATACAGCGGAGCACTCTAAAAAACTGCTAAAAGCACATTACTTTAACATGGCTTTCTCATAACTTCATTTTAGTTTATTCCTGATGCTCTGTATATTCAATTAATTATCATTAATATTCATGGTGGCTCCAAAATCCTTATTAACCCCTACTCTCTCTTCTGTTCTTTTTCTGGCTTTCTGTGGTGGCGATCTGCGCCACCACCACCTAATCAAAGCACCGTGATGTCCCTAGATTGATGGATTAAAGGCCAGAACTCCACGTGACCGTCATCATCAAGTCTTTCCATGAGAAGCCTGAATACAATGAGGACTGATCATTTATGTTAGGTAGAATGCCTAGACGGGGTTGGGTGGTCTCATGGCCTGGAACCCCTGCAGATTTTATTTTTTCTCTCCAGCCGTCTGGAGTTTTTTTTTTGTTTTTTCTGTCCTCCCTGGCCATCGGACCTTACTTTTATTCTATGTTAATTAGTGTTCTCTTATTTTAATTCTTACTTTGTCTTTTTTCTCTTTCTTCATCATGTAAAGCACTTTGAGCTACATTATTTGTATGAAAATGTGCTATATAAATAAATGTTATTGTTGTTTGTGTATTATTGTTTGTGTTATTGTTGTATTGTTGTTTAAACCTCTTCTCCTTTAACCTCCTTTCTTCCGAGTTTTGTTTCTCTTGATCTTCCTCCTTTGTCCCGTGCAGGCTCCTTTATTCTCTACTGCCTAATTGGGTATGGGTGCGAGAGACCGCTTTCTCTGTGGCATCATTTAGATGCCTGACTGATCCGCCCACCTCCACATGTGTATGTAGCATAGTCAGCCAGTTCCCCAGTTAACCTTGGAGCGAAACACACTCTTGCACACCCTCACCTAATTGGAGCCTGTACATTCAGGGCACGATTATTTATTTAAAAATCTTCCAACTTTTTCTGAGCTGCGGATCCGATATACTACAGTAAGCATTTAACTGTTTACAAGTCCAGGTCCAGTGGGAACACAAGTGTGAAAAACTAGGAAAAACTATATAACCTAAACCAATTTTTCACTCTTTTAAGGATGTTTCAAAGCCCAGACTACAGTAAATGCACCAGTATATATTAACAGATAATGATAAGATACAGTAGTTTTAGAAACAACTGAATTGAAAAAACGTTAATAACAGTGGCTCAAAAACTGAGGTCAGCATTGGATTTTAAAATACACACATCAGTCTAAGTTAAATTTAAGTCCCGTCTATACAAACAGTGACAGCCACACAGGATCCTACTTCATTTGGGCCCTTGAGAAAGGTTCTTCACCTGAAAATTGCTTCAAGTTTACTGTACAATGGCTGACCCTGCACTCTGACCTCCAAAGGTCATGTAAAAAGACAATTTCCCCTTAGGGATTAATACAGTGTACCAAATACCAAAAAAAGGCTCAATATTAAACAATTGTAATGTTTGTTTATTTTCTGTGTTGCCTTGGATAAACCCATCTGCTAACTATTCAAAATCATACTCAAGTAAAAGTTTGTAATGTGGTATAATATGAAAATTTTAATAACAAGTTGAAATAAATTTTATTTTCTTTTGTAGAAGTCATTACAAGATGCTTTAATAGTCCACTTTCAAAAAGTGTATTAGCCCGCTTGAAAGGTTTTACATTTTTGGCCAGGATGCCCCTATAGTGGAAGGACCTGGGGAGAGAGTATATTTGGGTCATTACCTCCCTCGGAGCGATACAAGGCAAGGCACCTTGGGAGTTGGAATTTGGAGCAGCCCTGTTGGGTTCCATAAGTGCTGCCAGGGGGTGTTGCAGGAGCGGCTGAGACCTTTGATGCAGCACTTCCACCACACCAGATAGTGCTGCTGGAAGAAGGTCACCGGACACCTGGAGCACTTCTGGGTACCCTACAAAAGGAGCCAGCTGCCACTAATCCAGTAACCAGAGTCAGGAGGAGGTGGGCTAAGCTTGCTGGAGGAGAAGTGGAGATGACGAGAAGAGAGGAGAGAAGGGAAGCAGAAAAAATAGAAAGGACAGGGTAGTTATTGTGTTGTGCACTGTACTGTGCTGGGAGCGAGAAAAAAGCGCTACCCCGTGTATAATAAACATGTGCTGTGTGGCAAAACTTGTGCTTCTGTCTGTCTGTGTCAGGTTTGAGTTTTGCAGAAGCACCTTCAGCATGCCACACATTTTATCATTATACAATGCTGAAACATAGTGGATTTAATTAGGTTTTTTTCACATTGGGGAAAAGATTTTTTTTTTATAAGTATAAAACAAAATAGCTAGTATTTATCCCCTTCAATTCAGTATTTAGTTGGTGCACCTTTGACACTCATGGCAGCCTTGAGTTTGCAGAAAAGCATCCCCCACAGCCAGTACCACCATGCTTCACGATGGAGATGGTGCATTTTTGATAATAAGCAGTGTTTTTTTTGTGCCAAAGTTGGTGTTTAGTCTGATGGACAAAAAGCTCATCTTTGGTCTCATCTCACCATAGAATCTTCTTATAACTGAATTATTATTATAAGAATTTTCCATATACCTTCAGGAAAACTAGGCATGATGTCACATTTTTTTCTTAACAGTGGCTTTCTCTTGGCCACTCTCTCATAAAGCTGTGACTGGTGAAGCACCCAGGCATCAGTTGTTGTATACACAAGTCTTTCCAGGCTTTCCCACTTCAGCTTGTAACTCCTTCAGAGTTCTTATAGGTCTCTCGGTGAAATCCCCCAGTAGTCGTCTACTGGCATGCTCACTCAGTTTTTGTGGATGGCCTGCTCTCGGCACATTTACCGCTGTGCCATACTCTTTCCATTTCCTAATGTTTGATTTAACTTTACTCCAAGGGATTTTCAGTGACTTGGATATTTTCCCTTCTCTAACCTCTAACTTGTGTTTTTCAATCACCTTTTCACTGAGCTGCTTGGAGAGTTTCCTGTCCTCATTGTGTAGGCAAGGCCACCATACTAACTCACAACAAACTATAATCATTCGAAACCCCTTTAACTACAGACAGGTGTGACCTCCATTTAACTAATTATTCAACTTCCAAAACTAGCTGGCTGCACCAGTGATGATTTGTGGGTATTATAATAAAGGTTTGTGAATACTTCAGTGATCTTTTATTTTGTGTTATGCATCTCATTATTAATTTAGAGGTCTGTTGTCACTTTGAAATCGAATAGTCTTTTTCTGGTGATCACTGTTAAAAAAGAAAACTTAATTCCACTGTGATTCAGTGTTGTAGAACAATAAAATATGAAAACTTACAAGAGTGTGAATACTGTTTATGGGCACTGTACAGTACTGAATTATTTCGGTCTTTCCATGTCCAGATCAGAATCACATTAAGGAACACAATCATAGTGAGTCAGTGCTATGGAGTGACTCCTTTGTCTGCACGCCACACTATTAAGTTCCTTGTGTGTTTAAAAATGTCAGCTTTAAATCATTTTAACCGGGAAAGGTTGTGGTAAAATTTCAAGTATCAAATAACTGCTGTGGTGTTGAGTGCATTGTCTTAGTTATATTTACATGACAAAGTAGAAAAAGAACTGTTAAGCTATTTTTTATAAGGTTGTGAATAATGCATTTTTATTAATTGTGGAAAAAACTCTGATGTTATATTTAATGTGTGTAATAAACTCACATGCTGTTGTGGCAGCAATGAAGCTGACCAATACACATGACCTTTTTGTTTAATCATTATGGGTGAACTGTCTAGCATTGTATCACTGTGATGAGTGGGTCATCATGACATTCAGAACATTTGCAGTAAGGCAGAACTTTAATGTCATACTAACTAAAGATTCATTTAGAGCAAATAAAAAGGCATAAACATCTTTTATTTTAATCCAGAAACTTCCATACCAGATAAAAATATCAGGGTTTTAAAACAGCGTAAGTCCTGAAAGTCTAAAGAAAGACAATCATTCTTTGGTCATCCCCAGTTTCTCAGGTTCATATCAGATTTAAATGGTAAAAAAATCAGCCTAGAATTCTGATTGTTTTGCTACACTACATTGTAGTACTTACAATTTATGGTATATCTACTTAAGGAATATTCAACTCAAAAATGATATTTTTATATAGTACAGGTGCCGGTCATAAAATTAGAATATCATGACAAAGTTGATTTATTTCAGTAATTCCATTCAAAACGTGAAACTTGTATATTAGATTCATTAATTACACACAGACTGATGTATTTCAAATGTTTATTTCTTTTAATTTTGATGATTATAACTGACAACTAATGAAAGTCCCAAATTCAGTATCTCGGAAAATTAGAATATCAATTAAGACCAATGCAAAAAAAGGATTTTTAGAAATGTTGGCCAACTGAAAGGTATGAACATGGAAAGTATAAGCACGTACAGCACTCAATATTTAGTTGGGGCTCCTTTGGCCTGGATTACTGCAGCAATGCGGCGTGGCATGGAGTCGATCAGTCTGTGGCACTGCTCAGGTGTTATGAGAGCCCATGTTGCTCTGATAGTGGCCTTCAGCTCTTCTGAATTGTTGGGTCTGGCGTATTGTATCTTCCTCTTCACAATACCCCATAGATTTTCTATGGGGTTAAGGTCAGGTGAGTTTGCTGGCCATTAAAGAACAGGGATACCATGGTCCTTAAACCAGGTACTGGTAGTTTTGGCACTTTGTGCAGGTGCCAGGTCCTGTTGGAAAATGAAATCTGCATCTCCATAAAGTTTGTCAACAGCAGGAAGCATGAAGTGCTCTAAAACTTCCCGGTAGACGGCTGTGTTGACCTTGGACATCAGAAAACACAATGGACCAACACCAGCAGATGACATGGCACCCCAAATCATCACTGACTGTGGAAACTTTACACTGGACCTCAAGCAACGTGGATTCTGTGCCTCTCCTCTCTTCCTCCAGACTCTGGGACCTTGATTTCCAAAGGAAATGCAAAATTTACTTTCATCAGAGAACATAACTTTGGACCACTCAGCAGCAGTTTTGTCTTTAGCCCAGGCGAGAAGCTTCTGACGCTGTCTCTTGTTCAAGAGTGGCTTGACACAAGGAATGCAACAGCTGAAACCCATGTCTTGCATATGTCTGTGCGTGGTGGTTCTTGAAGCACTGGCTCCAGCTGCAGTCCACTCTTTGTGAATCTCCCCCACAGTTTTGAATGGGTTTTGTTTTACAATCCTCTCTAGGGTGCAGTTATCCCTATTGCTTGTACACTTTTTTCTACCACATCTTGTCCTTCCCTTCGCCTCTCTATTAATGTGCTTGGACACAGAGCTCTGTAAACTGCCAGCCTTTTCAGCAATGACCTTTTGTGCAAGGTGTCAACGGTCGTCTTTTGGACAACTGTCAAGTCAGCAGTCTTCCCCATGATTGTGTAGCCTGCAGAACTAGACTGAGAGACCATTTAAAGGCTTTTGCAGGTGTTTTGAGTTAATTAGCTGATTAGATTGTGGCACCAGGTGTCTTCAATATTGAACCTTTTCACAATATTCTAATTTTCCGAGATACTTAATTTTGATACTTTCATTAGTTGTCAGTTATAATCATCAAAATTAAAAGAAATAAACATTTGAAATACATCAGTCTGTGTGTAATGAATGAATCTAATATACAAGTTTCACTTTTTGAATGGAATTACTGAAATAAATCAACTTTGTCATGATATTCTAATTTTGTGACCGGCACCTGTATTTAGTGGATGCTGAGAAAATTCTGTTCTCATGTTTTCATGCAGAAACGAGTTTATGATGCAATGGAACATAATGGAGACCCTTTCTTTCCAACGTCAAATGTGGACATGAGCAGCAGTAGGCTTTGCACCCAAGGAACCAAGTTACATGAACTATTCTATAATACTGTATTTCAGTAATTACATACTGCTCTGATGCGGATGTTTCTGATTATAACATAGGTCATTACAATAGCAACTCACTAGAAGGAATTAATAAATAATTGCAGAATTATGGTATTTGTGTGCTCCTCTACAGTGCTTCTTTCTCTTACATGATTTGACTCAAAAACGAATCAGCACATCGTCTTCTCATAACAGGCTTAAGTTTCAAGTTTCGTATTTTTCCATCCAGCCATTTTAGTTCTAGAACATCTTCAAGAAACTGTGACACACAGGCACACACACATCATCATGATATCAATGTTTTCAAGTATCAGGGAACCCTAAAACATCAAGATCTGTCAAAAACCAGAGATTAAAATTTTTGACGAATCTAAAACTTTCGCTCCTCCCCCATAGATGATAAGTTATGGTGGGGAGGGTGCAAAGCAAAAAGAAACAAAATTCTAACATAGCGTGTGTCTGTTATCCATTCATATGCTCAAAATGTGTGCATCTTTTACTAAAATATTATATTATCAAATGGACAGTATTAAGGAATGTGCCTTTCCTGTTTATCTTCTAAGTTGAATTTTTTTCGAAGTAATTAAAGGTCACAAGTAAAGAGTTTAAGTTGAGGAATTATTCTACAGAGCTCAGGTAGACCTGTTTGAGTAAACAAATGTAATTCACTAAAAACAGCATGTTGAGGTTGAACAGAATTAACTTTAGAAGAATGTCATATATTATATCTAATTCATTTTATTTTGTGTTTAAAAAAATGCTGCAAAAGCCACCTAAGTTTCGCTAGAATTTTTTTGAAGACATTCCATTAATTGAGTTGGGTTTAGAAGACAATCAATGGTTGAGAACAAAACTCTTGGATTTCCAGCATTATCATTTATAAGTTTAGAGACATGGGACTGCCTCTCAAGGAGGACTGCTTTGTTATATTCGGTTATATGTACCTTCAATATTTCATGGTTTAGTTTTCCTCTATTTACACTCAGCTCAGAGGTTCTTTACTTCAGATACTGTTTGAGTCTTCCAAGGTATTTTAGTGCTGCTGAGTTTTTTTATCTGAGTCAGCTGCAGTTCTCACCTTAGTAGTCCACAATAAAGCCAAGTTACTGATGCAGTACACATTCAGCCAAACCGTCCTTCACACCTGTGTCCTAATCCACTTTACAATAGCACGCTAACAGTGTTCTGCTGAGGTAATAAATCTTACTTTAGTGGTAAATATTTAATATTTATTCTGTAAACATGTTATATCCCTTCAGGCTCCTGCCAAATGTTGAATGCTGATTGACTTCATTATTCTTTTGTCTTAACATAGACTTTATAATCAAATGCACGGAAATATTTTTACACAAAAAATATCATCAAAATACTGGAAAAAATTTACACTTGTGTTTGGAGTGGATTAAATTGCTTGTTCTGTGGCAACCAACTCTTTCAAGCATATTTGCTAATATTTAAAATGCAAGACTAAATTGATATTTTATTAGGTTATGAAACCAGAATGATTTACTTTTCCTTTTATTTTCTGTGATGCCCAATTTGAAATGAAATAAGGAGATTATGGTTTTTATATTGATTGACACAGGTCAATACCTAAATGTCTCTTATATTGATGTGATTAACAAAAAGAGGAGAATAGCAGGATATTCAGAAAAATAACAGACATGCATTAATTAAAGCGAGGCTCCAGTATTAGGGAATAAGGGATACTTCAGGATGCTGCATATGTGTCAGCTCGTTGAATACATTTTGCGCTGTTTTTGTGATTTTTTTTATGTAATTTTTTTTCCTTTCTTATAATTTTTTTTAAATGTTCATGTTCTCAGCATGTGTTGTCATCAGAGTGTGGTCACTTAGTCACAATATAAATATTAATCCCCACTAAATATGAGACTTTTTCTTAAAACTCCACTACTTGTTAACTGCTTTTTCTTCTTTTTAATGAAATGTACTTTTGCACAAATTTATTTCTTTGTTTTTAGAACTTGAAGTAGGCAGGTACTAATACCAGCCGCACTGGGTCAGGTGTGTAAAGTAAGCTCTTGCAAATTCAACATAACACTTCTGTTATGTATCATTTTGAATGTATGTGTAGTTTATGCTTCATGGTTGTTTATGTTAATTGTGAGTTATTATTTGTCATATGTTATTTCTGTTAGTTTCGCTTTTATTGTTTTCTGTCTCCTTAAATGTGTCTCCATTTCCTGTGTTTTGTGGGTGGGGCCGCAGGAGTGTGGCCACCTTGACATCACAGCAGCTGGGTCCTCCTTCAGGCTATTTATTCCAAACAGAAGTGAGAGCCAGCAGTCAGGTGTTGAAGTTGTCTTATTGTAGTCTTATTGTAAGTATTGTATTTTTTCTCTCTTATTTCTCTTATTCTTTTTCTGCTCAGTTATTGGACTTGTCTTTTGGCTGTTGTACTAGGACTTGTTTGCTTAGAATTGCCTTTATGACAACTCGTTTTGTGTCTCTTTCTTGCTCAGAGGGGCTTTGACTTGTATATTTTTTTATATTTTGTAATAAAGTTTCCTTTTATAAAAATCCTCTGTGGCTCTTTTTGTGCACAAGAGAAAGTTAATAGTAATCTTTCTCCTTGTGGGGCTTTTAGCCTGATTATGAGTTATTTAAGATTACTTTTATTTTTGAGGCTAAAATCTCTTTTCTTCTTGTGTAGGCTGAGGCTGGCCACTGGAGGTGAGGTTAAGCCTATTGGTGTGAGGAGTTTTCCAGGCAGGCAAAGGAGACCTGGGGCCTCATGTATAACGCTGTGCATAGAATTCGCACTAAAACATGGCATACAGACAAAAGCAGAAATGTGCGCACACACAAAAAAATCCAGATGCATAAATCTATGCGAATACAAACTTCCACATTCTTCCACTAATCAGTTAAAGCATGTATTAAATATGGGAACACGGTGGGGCAGTGATAGTGACGAACCTGCGCCTCATCCAGAGATTGTTCCTGCCTCACGCAAGATGCTTGTTGCACCGTGCGCGACCTTTGATGAAATAATTTATTGCAGCAGTACTGTCTCTTTCAAACATACTAACGCCCAATTCCTGTCCTTTCTTTTCTTTCTCCAAGTACCCAATCGCCTCACAATCAGCTCAGTAATATAAGTCAAGCCATCTGTAAGCTTAGAACTCTGATTCTTCAAAACTTTTAAGGAACATTGAAATATCTTAGTAGTACATGTTTAATTATTCTATCCATCTATCCTTCCATTGTCGTGCCAGCCCCAGCAAGAATACAGCGCGAGGCAGGAACAATCCCTGAACGAGGCACCAGCTCCTTGCTAGCGCTGCAACAGTGTCCTCACATGTTTAATTATTAAAAATACAGACTATTTAAATAATGTTAAGATTTTATCTGTATAATGTAAGAAACATATTTTGCTGCATTTCATCTTAAAAATGATATCATCATCATATGTAAATACGTGCTTCATAAAGTGGCGCAGGTTGTGCAATATTATAACTGTATCGCAAGGTTACAGTGAGGTAATTGTACTTATAAATACAAACAGTTCTACAAGGAGCACTTGATGGACTGATTGATTGTGTTTATAGTTCTTGGGATGAAACTGTGTCTGAACTGCAAGGTCAGTACAGGAGAGACTCTGAAGCATTTGCCGTATGAGAGCAGTTCAATAGACAGCATTGCTGAGGCAGCGTGTGCTAGATACTATATACCAATAATTCTCTTTCTGATCAGCTGCTGTAGAGCTGTGATTCTACACTCAGATACAGTGATATAACTACTTTGAGTGGTGCAGTGAGAGTAATATCGAAAAAGATGATCCATTGTGGCAACCCCTAACGGGAGCAGCTGAAAGAAGAAGAAGGTGCAGTGAGAGTAACAATGCTAAAGCAGTAAAGTATTTGGAATAATTTGGCCATTCCGTGGACCATTATATTGTTATAGGTTAATTACAATCAGATGCCTTAAACTAATAAATAATATGTGGTTAATTTCAGTGTATATAATAAAGCCGTGTCAGGGATGTGGATCTAAAATAGAAAGGGAAACCACACTGGAACAAAAGCACTGCTTTGACACTGCATGCCGCCAGTTTGCAAAACTGAGCAGAGAACTTGGGTACGGCAAGCATTTAGCTGGCGTGAAAATGTGCGTGTCTTTACGCCAAGTTTATATTTTGTACATCGCAATTTGAGTGTTGAAACAGGTGTACGCAACATTTTTGTGTGTACGCACCGTTTATACATGAGGCCCTTGGCCTGTTCAGTGAAGCCTTTGGAAGTCTCACACCCTTCTGCCATTTTAGGGACTCTCTATCACTATGATATGCTCTTGTTTTTAGTTCTGTTTTTTTTTTCCTTCTTTATTATAATTTGAAACCTTGCATTTTTGTTTGAGGTTTCCCTATGCGTGGAATTCATTTCTGGCATTTAATTTTACCTTCCTTATTTTGTGTCTTGTTATTTTATGTGGTGTGGCTATTTTGCAGGTTTTTTTTCAGTTACCTCATTGCTGCTCACATGTGACAAGAGGTGTGTGTTACATGAATGTCACCTAGTTAAGAGTATAAAGGTCAGTACCATGCACCTCCTGGTTGTCTGAGACTGTGGTTTCAAATCAGGCTTCATGTTTATGTTAGCTTTGATTGTTCTGTGCTCCTGGTTCTTGGCCCCTTTGATAGAGACTTCTAAATGTGATTGTTTTGTGTGTTGCCTTTGATGACTGATTAGTTTTAAAGCCCTAGATAACTTTCTGATCACGCTTTTTCTTATGCTCCGTTGTTAAATAAATATACCTTCTCTACCTGAATGAATATTTTCTTTTCAGTCTAGGGTTAGAGTCTATTAGATTATCAGGCATCATATACTGTTTATTTTGTATTTTGCATAAACTTAAAAGGCTCAGAGGCACTTTGTCTGCCACCATACAATTTAGATTTATTATTATTACATGCCTGGATGTCATGATGGAATACAGAATACAGAATGGCATCCAAACTGGGCATTAACAAAACCCTCCCCTATGTGTTATGTGAATGACCTGAAACAAAAAGATATCTTAAAGCAGCAATTTAGGGACAAGAACTACAGTGAAATTCTTGCTTACATGCCCAACCAGGATTAATGACAATGTATAAAAAACATTAGTTATTTACTTGATGTACTTTTATCATCTTTTTGTGGGGGACAGAGACATACAAATAAAAGCTAATAAGAATACTACAGTTTGTGGAAATCAGTGTTGCAGAACCCACTTATAATAATATTACTGTTGTATTTCATCCATGATTACTCCCCAGGCTAGTGTTTAAATCCATGTTTTATTTATTTATTTTTGCCCATTCTTTATTCTTTTTTACATTTAGTGTTACTGATTGTAATTGTTTCCCTTACTCTGTTTTTATTATTGTTGTGTATTATTTAATTTCTATGTACCCATGCTTGCACTGTTATGTTTCATGTTTTTTGTGAGTAACCCCCGAAGAAGTGGGGCCACTTGCCCATCACCGTCAAGGGGCTCTCCTCCACCCTACAAAGGCTGAGGAATTTCTGGATTTTTGACCTCTGTGCTCTGTTTTTCGACTACTCTTTGAATTTGTGTTTTGGGAGAATGTTTGCATTGGATTGCCTTTGCCTTTTTAGGCAACTCCTTAGGCCTGTTGCGATCCTCAGAGCTTATTTTGTGCCACAGAACATTTTTTATCAAAATAAATCTTATTTATAAAGATTCTATGTTTTACATTTTTGTAACTACCTGGGGTTTTTGGAATTTATTGTGTTTAGGAACCTCACGTTCATGACTATTGCACAGGAGGCTGATACCCAAAACTATACATGTGTATATGGTGAAAAACATTGGTAGGTTTGATGTCATTCACAGCTCTTCTTGAATATCTCAGGATCATTAGTCAAAGTAAATGAGAAAACTGCTTTGTTTTCTCTGAATTTTTTCAGAATCTATCTAAGCTACTGTTATAATCCCTACTACACAAAATTCACAAAAATGCATACAAGCTTAAAATTACCAAAAAGCCAGGCCTGTTCTCTGTAACAGTCTAGGCCCAATGGGTAGGCCTCACCCCAGGCAGTCTATCCCAGAACTCAAATGACAGGCTCCTGGCCTGCACAACCCCAAAAATGAGGCTTAGGCTTTTAAATATCAACAAGTTTGAAAAATGACCACAAAAAGGAATAGAGGTGAACCACAGAACTTCTAGTCACAATATAAACAAAAAGTTTCTTTATATTTAACGAATGTGAGACAGAAAAATGGAGCAAGTTGAACAAGTACAAAAATCACAAAACAAAAGAACAATACCTTATTTGTCTAATGTATAACCAATAGCAGGTGTTACAAGCCAATAATTTCCAAGTAAGATACATTCCAATAATTATCAAGTAAGAAAATGTATGGCATGTATGCCATGTAGAGGACTTGGTAAGCTGATTTAAAAGTTGGAGTAGTTTTAAATTTTCTCGTCACTTTATCGAAGAGTTTGTTGTGACAATTATGCTCATTTCATATTTTGTAAACCTTTGGTCATATTTAAAATTTTAAATTATATTTAAAAATTTTTTATATTTTAAAAAGTGATAATAGTATATAATTACATGTATTAGTAACAACAACCACAACATTTATTTTATAACACATTTTCATTCAAATAATCTAGCTCAAAGTGCTTTACAAGATGTCAAACAGAAAGTTATAAGAAAAGAAAAACAAACAAGATTAGGCAATAATATTAAAGAATAAAAAGCCAAATTAAAATAATGGGTTTTTAGCATTTTATTTAATGTTCCACAGTATTTGTCTGCTACATTTCTGGTACTGTATACCAGATTTTAGGTTCATAACACCAAAGTACCACCTCACCACTTCTTTTAAGTTTGGCTCATGGAATTATAAGCAGACTAACATTAGTAGGTATTAGAGTGGTGGCCCTGAGGCTAGGAATCTGCGCTGGTAATAGGAAGGTTGCTGGTTTGAATCGCATAAACAGTACTCCATTGGGCCCTTGAGCAAGGCCCTTCTCTGGCCACCTGATAGTCTTTCATCTCAATTTTACTGTACTGATCAATGTAACTCTTCTATTACTTTTTTTAATATGAAAATTGGAAATATCCACCAGCAGTTGACTAGTTTTTGAAATTATGTACATGGAGTATTTCTTCTTTTCTTACCAGTTTTAAACTCCCAACTGTGGAGGAAATATTTGGTATTATTAGAAAATCCAAGCCCTCTACCTGTCAGCTGGATTAAATTTCATCTTATTTGGTTAAATTCTGTTTGTCTACTCTTTGCTCTCTAATAACTAACATCATACATTCTTATCTTATCTCTGGATTTGTTCCTTTATCTTTTACAATGGCTGTAATAACTCCAATTCTCAAGATATCTGGTGCAAATCCCTACAACCTAAATAATTATCGTCCAATCTCAAATTTACTTTTCCTTTCAAAAACACTTGAAAAAACTGTTTCTGAGCAGGTTCACTCTTACCTTACTGACAATCATTTGTTTGAATAATTTCAGTCTGGCTTTCGTCCATGTCTTGGGTCTATTTATTTTTTATCTTATGCCCCTTGGTCATATCTTTAGGAAATTTGATATTAATTTTCACTGTTATGCTGATGACACCCAGCTCTATCTCTCTACTAAACCTAATTCTACTCTTTTACATTCTTCCCTCTCTGACTGTCTGCAGGAAGTAAATCATGGCTGTCTGCTAATTTTCTTAAACTAAATAGTGATAAAATGGAGGTTCTTATGTTAGGAAGTAAATCTGTTTTGGATAAATGTAAAAATATTTAATTGGATATTGATAATTCTCTAATATTTTCTTCTTACCAGGTTAAGAGCTGAGGTGTTATTCTCGATAGTACCTTTAAATTCAAACACATATTAATAATGTTACTCCGTCTGCATATTTCCATCTGCGTAATATTAAATGCTTACATGTATCTCTTTCAGCTACCAGCACTGCTATTCTTGTTACATCTGGTTACATCTCGTATTGATTATTGTAATTTTATCCTTTCTGGTCTTCCTCACAAACTCTTTCACAAACTTCAATTGGTTCAGAATGCTGCAGCTCGTATTATTACCAGAACCCCTTTCATAGAACACATTACTCCAGTCCTTCAGCAGCTTCACTGGTTCCCATTTAAATATTGCATTGGTTTTAAGATTCTGCTTATTATTTATAAGACCCTTCATAATCTAGCACATCTTTATCTTTCTGATCTTCTTCACATCTCCATTCCTTCTTGTATACTTAGATCTTCTTCCTCTATCAATCTTATAATATTATACGACCTGCTTGCTTGACTACCATGAGGTTTAGAGCTTTCAGTCGAGTAGCCCCTTGCCTCTGGAACTCTCTCCCATAAGACATTCATAATATCGACTCTCTTCCTACCTTTAAATCTCAACTTAAAACACAACTTTTTAAGATGGCTTATTCTGTCTGATAATTTTAGCTGATAAATTTAAATTCAATTTTATTATTTTATTATTATTTAATTTAACAATTTATACACTATTAGTAGTATTTTAAAGTCATTTCTAAAAGACACGGGTAACCAATGTAATGATACTAAAAGTGGTGAGATGTGTTCAAGTTTTCTTTTCAACAGTTGCTATCAATAAATAAAGCTGTGTGTCATCTGCATAGCTGTGGAAATTCATCTCATGTTTTGAAATAATCTGGCCCAATGGAAACATCGAAGCAGTGGACCCAGAATAGATCATTGTGGTACAACATATACAATATCATGGGTCTCCGAAGTATAATCACCGCAACTCACCAAGAATGTTTTACCTGTTAAGTTAGACTGAAACATATTTAAGATGCTGCTGGAGAAGCCCATCCACTGTCTAAAAAGATTTATAAAAATACTGTGGTCTATTGTGTCAAATGCTGCACTCAAGTCTAAGAGAACAAGAACAGATATATGACCTCTGTCCACATTACCTCACAAATCATTTACTACTTTAACCAGAGCAATTTGTGTACTAGCAGATGAGTTTCTGTCATAGACAGATATAAAGACTCATGTGCTATTGTTGTAGGATATTAAGGCCTGATGCAGTTGAAGCAGTGCTACTGTTCCAGTGTGGTTTCCATTTCTTTTTTAGATCCACATCCCTGACGCGGCTTTATAAATACACTGAAATTAACCGCATATTGTTTATTAGTTTAATGCATCTGATTGTAATTAACCTGTAACAATATAATGGTCCACAGAATGGTCAAACTATTCTCAATACCATAGCTGCTTTAGTGTTGTTACTCTCACTGCACCTTCTTCTTCTTTCAGCTGCTCCCGTTAGGGGTTGCCACAGCGGTCCATCTTTTTCCATATTACTCTCAATGCACTCACAGAGTATTTATATCACTGTATCTGAGTGGGGAATCACAGTTCTACAACAGCTGATTGGAAAGAGAATTATCGGTATACAGCATCAAGCACACACTGCCTCAGCCATGCTGCCTATTTGAACGGCTCTCATTCGGCAAATGCTTCAGAGCCTTTTCTGTATGGACCTCACGGTTCAGAAACAGTTTCATCCCAAGAACTATAAACGCAATCAATCAGTTCATCAAATGCTCCATGTAGAACTGTTTGTACTTATAAGTACAATAACCTCACTGTAAACTTGCGATACAGTTATAATATTGCACAACATAAGCCACTTTATAAAGCGTGTATTTACATATGATGACAATATCATTTTTAAGATGAAATGCAGCAAATAATGTTTATTATATTATACAGATAAAACGTTAACTTCATTTAAATAATCTATATTGTTAATAATTAAACATGTGAGGACACGGTGTCGCAGCGCTAGCAAGGAGCTGGTGCTCCGTTCACAGATTGTTCCTGCCTCGCACTGTATTCTTAGTGGGGCTGGCACGACACTAGAAGGAAAGATGGATAGAATAATTAAACACGTACTATGAAGATATTTCAATGTTCCTTAAAAGTTTTGAAGAATCTGCATTTTAAGCTGACAGATGGCTTAACGTCTTTTACAGAGCTGATTGTGAGGTGATTGGGTATTTGGAGAAAGAAAAGTAAGGACAGGAATTGGAGGTTAGTACGTTTGAAAGAGACAGTACTGCTGTAATAAATTATTACATTGAAGGTCACGCACGGCGCAGCAAGCATCTTGTGTGAGGCTGGAACAATCACTGCGCCACCGTGTCCCCATGTTTAATAACATGCTTTAACTCCTATCATCATGAAAATGATATCAAGTATACATCTCAGTATTTTAATTATTCAGATACCTGTAATATCATGAACGTAATGGATTCTGTGTTCTGTAGGAGGATTCACACACATAGAGCACATAGAAGATCAAATACAAAACAAAGCATTTAACGTGCTACTTTAGTTACGATGGGATTTGAGAAACTAGTAAATTAAATGATTTTAAGATGAAGTTTATGATGTTCTACTTTAATGACAAAATAAACTACGTGATTAACGTGGAAATTTCTAGATTAGAGTTGACATATTGTGCTTTTTCCCCACTGTGTGCCTATTTTTTTTTTCTCTGTACCCTAATAAGCTTTAATATGACACTCAGATGGTGGGCTACGACTCGCATTTTCACGGCGACTTTGATATCTGACAACTTCTTTTTTATTTCGGGCACTGTGTGATTTTTTAAACTTGAGTTTTCGAGTTTCTCTGACACTCTATGTCACTCGATCAACTTCCTTTTGTTGTTTATACGTTTTTCCTTTCCTCCACTTGGTGTTTGCTGAAATTCTTCTATTTCTGCTATACTTTTGCCATTGCCTTTTCAAAGAATGCTGAGCTTAAGGGCTATTTATATTGATTTGCATATTCAAAGAGGTGTAATTCTGGGAGGAGTTTGGGGAGTTGGGGAGCGGCAGCAGGCATGTGCACATGCGTTACTTTTCACGGTGACCGGGTTTTATGGAGCGGAAAAACGTGAAATTTGGCGAACGCACATATTTATGCATGTGGATTTTTTTGTGCGTATGAACATTTCCTTTTTTGTCCTTACACCATGTTTTAGTGTGAATTCATGGCATTATGCATGAAGCCCCAGGAGACCTAGGTAAACTGGCCACTCATTCCCTCCAGGGCATTCTACTGTAGAGTCAATACTGGGCCATCTAATATATTAACAGAATGCTTCTGTCTTTTGATTTCAGTGCTCCCAGTATCTCTAGTGTCCTATTCATGCACAGGTAAACAGCTTGGCAGTTAAATGTTCTACAATAGTAGCCTGAGAAGAGAAGCTTAGTGGCGGTTCATATTTTTGTATAAATGACAAAAAGAAATGTATTATCCACAGTGAATCAGCACCTCTAGTCAGCATATGCTAGATTAACATAGTGAGTCTTCAGCCTGGATTTAAAAGTTGATACTGATGAGACATCTCTTTTATAAGCAGGCAGATCATTCCACAACATTGGGGCTCTGTGTTCAAAAGCTCGATCTCCCACTGTTATGATATTAACCTCTTTGGCATTAACCTCGAGAGTAACTTGGGCTGAAAATTCTGTCTAATTATGGTTAACCACAAGTCAGTCTCAGGGTGACATTTAATGATCATTTTTAATCCTAAATAACACTCATAATAGTATTCTGATCTCATCTAGTGGATGAAATAATATAATTCTTCTAGAACTCATACATATTTCTATGTATTTTTCCACTCTAAGGTAACTCATCAATATTCATGAGTGGGATGGAGCCTTTAACTAAAACACACTGGTATGTAAATGAGAGGTTATTAAAATCAGTTTTAGAACAGACTGAAACTGAATTATTAGTTGAATCAAGCGATAATGGTAACAATGTGGTCATCAGATGTTGACATGCATAGTGAAACTGATTGCATACTGTACTGTGTGACCAAATCACTGTAACATTCTGGATGACTTCAGTCACGTGACACCACAGCAGGGTTCAGTATCTACATGGTCAAAAGGCAAAATGATTGCAATCAAGAAGAATTACAGGACAGTTGTTAGCCCTCTAATCATTGTTCACAATGCAGCAACTGTCAATGTTTGTGTCTGGAGAAACCTGGCAGTCACTAAGCCGTGTGCTATGGTAACCTGCGATAATACAAGGGTTGCATTAAGGGATGACATTCTTCCCTCTCTTGAACATGCAAAAGAAAAAATATTATAAGAAAAAAGATCAAAGAAACAGTAATTTACTGTCCTGAGTGCAACATCAGGCTGAGTGTTGGTGACTGTTTCAAAACATATCACACAAAGGACTTGTATTAAATCTACATCAGCACAGCAGTGGACATTAGATATGCCTTTCCTGCTGTATTTATGTTGATGTTTTGGTAATTACATATTTCTGTTAAAGTAATAGGGCAGCACGGTGGTGCAGTGGATAGTGCTGCTGCCTCGCAGTTTGCTTCCCAGGTCCTCCCTGCGTGGAGTTTGCATGTTCTCCCCGTGTCTGTGTGGGTTTCCTCTGGGTACTCCAGTTTCCTCCCTCAGTCCAAAGACATGCAGGTTAGGTGCATTGGCGATTCTAAAGTGTCCCTAGTGTGTGTTTGGTGTGGATGTGTGTGTGTGTGTGTGCCCTGCGGTGGGCTGGCGCCCTGCATGGAGTTTGCTTCCTGCCTTGCACCCTGTGTTGGCTGGGATTGGCTCCAGCAGACCCCTGTGACCCTATAGTTAGGATATAGCGGGTTGGATAATGGATGGATGTTAAAGTAATAACATTTTGTATTGCTGAAAAAAATGCTAAGGAGTGTAATGCTTGGAATCTTCAGCAGGTCATCATCTTGAGTTATATGTATGAAGGCTGTTTTGACAGTTGTGCTTTATACTGTACATTCTTTTGTTGTAAGTTGGTTGAACAAATTTTGCTGTATTCTCTATTTACAGTATGACAGTACTACTACTACTTGCACTACTACTAAATACTTTAGTTTAAAAATAAGAAAGCAGCAGATTATATATTTTAAATTTTAATAATTTGGAGTGTATGTATTCTTTTTCATTAACAGTGGCTGGTCATGAAGGGTGTCTTGTCTTTGGAGATCTGAAGGAAAAGCCATGTGTCTTCATGCAAGGCAGATTTCACCTATACGAAGGATATTCAATGTGTAAGGTAACTGGAGACTGTATAAAACACTAGACTAAAGTTCATTAGTTGGCTTTAAAATATTGCCTATGGTGATGAAAAACGTGCATAGTTTATTTACCTTAAATATATTGATTTTTTAAATGTACTATATGTAAAGAAAATTCTTTTATGCTAATAAATATCCATCATTTTGTAAGTATCCATGGAACTGAACTAGTAGCTCCCTAATGTCTACTTAAAGGGAATTGTATATTCTTCATACTGAATCAGTGTGTGTGTCATTTTAAGAATAATTAATGACGTTGTATAACTAAATTAAAATGACAACCTTAAATGAAGTGATTTTACAAAGATAAATATTTTTACAAAGGTTATATATGGGTTGCATATTGCATTTGCAGTGGTATGTTGGTTGAGCGGTTAATATTATTGTCTCACTTGGTGAGTCACTGTCTATGTGAAGTTCATGTCTCCCTTGTAGTTTCTTTTCAGGGTACCCCATTTCTCCCCCTACATCTCAAAGGCACTTAGTTTGACTGGCATCTCTAAACACAGCCAGCATGAGCGAGTGTGGGAATACGCATGTGTGTGTGTAATCTGATGCCCCATACTAGACTGGTTGTTACCTAGTGCTTGATGCTACTGGCTTCTAGAAAATTTGAATTAGTAGAATTAAATTCAGAAATCTGGTGTATGGATGAATATTAGTATACTAAATATTTGAATTGTACTGTAACAGCCATGAGGATAGAAGAGACAGGCACAAAAACACACACCACTCAAGATTTGAGGTTTGAGCCCTCAGACAGCTGGGTGGATTTACTACTTAACACCAGGCCACAGGAAAAGTGGAGTACTGTAGTAATTGAAGAAGAGAATATTGCATCAGTGGTATGAAGAACATTTTAAGATTTCTTTGCAAAAAATATTTAGTTTTGCAGAAAGAGTAATAAATGCATTATGAGTTTATGCAACTGAACTCAGTATCAGTGATCCTGTATTTCTCCAGTATCATGTAATAAATTTAGACCTAACTTGTCAGTCTGTTCATAAATAAAAATGCCCCTACCTTCCTAATATTTATGATTATATTACAAATTGCTGCAGCTTATTTAAGACTTGGATACTGCACTGTAATAATGAAACACATCTAACATAAATTAATTGTGTCTTTGTTTAATCTACTGAGGTGTCTGGCTGGTAGGAAGAAGCCAGTGGCAAAGGTCTCTCAGGATGGTACAGGGCATACATACAGAGTGTCCCACCCTCTGTGTGTCCACAGTAGCATTGACAAAATCTCTCCTACTGTTAGAATGGCTTGCTCTTTGCTGCTCACCTGAAGATAGTCTGAGAGACGTAACACTGCCCTGTGCCATTCAGGTGGTTTGTGTGCCTCCAATAACTTCCACCCAGTCAGGCTTCCCTCACAATATAATTTGACACTTTTTTTTTACTAAATAAACATATTTCATCCATATTTCTACTCTATATATGGTGATACTATTAAAGTTCTACATTAAATTCATTGAGCTTCTTTTGCATTCCAATGAAGATCAAAATACAGTACCTTTAATGAAAAGCAAGCACACAAAAATCAGTAAAGCCTATCAAGCTGTTTCTAAAACTCACATCTTCTTCTGGATTTGCTGTTCAATTTTGTCATTTACAAATTTTCCTTTCTGCAAAGTGATTAATCTGTCATGGCCCTAAAGATCTATAGATCACCCCAAGGCTAAGAAGCATGAACTTCCAGAACATACAGGAGAATTCTCCGTATGACTGCACTGTTGAACACATTGGTCCACACGGTCCACCTGTTTCTATGTCCTCATGGCAATTGGAAAAGGTGAATGAAGAAATTAGCCCTAATAGAGTCAGCCATGTTGCACTAACTCATTTTTTGCAATCTTTACAGACCACAGAAAAAAAAGCAAAAAATATCAGAGAAATGTTATTGCCTTTGGTGATTTTCTGTTTGTATTGCATCGTGTTTAGCAGAATAAATTCTATTCATTTTGTAGTCTAAGAACACCTTCTAGCCTTTTGCACTAGCTTATCTTGAGATCATTTTTTTATATCAGTCTCTCTACTTGATTCTTTCTGATCTTATCTTTGCCTTTCGCTCTGACAATTCACTTGACAATGTGAGTGCTGCAAGCTTATCTGATGACTTCATATTTTCAGTCGACTTACTTAGAATGAAAGCATCAAAGAGACTGCTTAGCTTAAAGTTCAGCCCAGGTAAAGGTGAAAGCTGTTTTTCTTATTAGCAGGGTGGCACAGCGGGCACTATTGCTGCCTGCCACCTATTGGGTCATACCTGATTGTTTTTGCATGTATGTACTTTTGTAAGTCTCTTATATGTGCATAAAGGACTTTTTTTGGATTCCAGTTTTCTCACATATTTTCAAGGCAGAGTGTTTCAAAATTGCTCTTGACTGGGGTTGGGTCTGATGATGTTTACTCCAATATTGCACTCATTGGGGTGATCATTACCTTTAAGAAAAGCCTTAGCATACAATGAGAAGGAAAAATCAGGTATAACAAAATGGAGGGACAGATGGAATTTAAAGGATATTTTACTTCAAAATACAGTGTAACCCATGATTTGTGAATGTTGGCCTAATAAGTATAAAACACAGTTTATAAGCTGATCAGCTTCTGAAGTGATTGCTTGTAGTCCACCCCCCCACTTCTAGCAAATGCAGAGGTAGCCACCAGACCTACATAGAAAAGAAGCCATTACCTTTTTAAAATGAGGGACGGATAGAATCAGGCCAACACCTAAACCCTACTGTGTTTCCACCCTGCCACTCGAATATTAACAACACCCCAGGAGAATGCCCATATAGGTTAAACACACTCAACACACAATTATATAAATATTCCTTATTTACTAGAATAACTACTTACAAACACAGTAAATCAAAATAGCGACAAAAGTACTAAACCAACACCTCGAACAAACCCCCACACGATGATATTTACAGTCCTGGAAAAAGTCCTTACTGTAGGTGATGGAAGTGGTGCTGGAAGCATAAACTATGGTTAAAGAATGGAAAGAAGTGTGGAACGCTCCCTTTTAATAAACTGCTTCCTGGAACTTGGATAGTGAAATACGGACCTACCACCAGAGTCCAGAAAAATAGTCTTTGGAGGTGCACCTCTCCTTGAAGAGCATCAGTGGACTGGATTGGGAGCAAAAAGAACCCACCGCTGTTATTAAATCTGGTGCCTGAGCGCCATCCTTCTCCACTATGAATGCCCAGTTAATGAAAGGTTTATGAGCTCCTGCTGATGAAGTTGCTTGGAAAATGGCACAATCAAAAAGTCCCACCACATCCTTCTCTTCTGGTTTTATCGGTACAGTGCATACAAACCAAAAACTACAAATCACACAAGCCCCTCCACATCAGTGCAAACCTTTTTAAAGGCACCAATCCCAATTTACAAACAGGAATTGGCGCAACCAGTGTTGTTATTGACATTTAACAATCACTCAGGACATGCGTACACACAAATAAACCCCCCTATGTGGCCCCGCTACATGCTTACTGTCAGAGTAAAGAAAAGCATAGACACTGCTGGCCTGATTTACATGAAAGTTTGTATATCTTATCTAATTTAAAAA
Organism: Polypterus bichir lapradei; assembly: GCA_026402145.1. Classification (NCBI taxonomy): domain Eukaryota; kingdom Metazoa; phylum Chordata; class Cladistia; order Polypteriformes; family Polypteridae; genus Polypterus; species Polypterus bichir. Next base: position 29,983,326 of record JANRMT010062842.1, read on the forward strand.
GATACTAATTTAATTTCATGGAAAGGAGTGTGCCCTCTTTTGCTGACATGTGGTAGCAGAGAGTAACTAGTTGGAAAGACCATGTTAAATATTTTTGGATGAGGCCAGGGTTCTGCACTAGACCCCTTACTTGAATTAATGCCATTTAGTGTCTCTTATCATCATCATAATGGCTGTCCTCAATATCTTCCATCCATTAATCTATTTTTTTTCTGCTATAGACACAATAATATTAATAACTAGCTGTGGAAGCCTGTGCTGTAAAAAGCACAGGGTCATAGAAACTATTGAAATCGTCAGGAACAAAATTGAAATGTGCAGATGTCAGGTAATTGAAAGGGACTGACTACTCTGGGCATCTCCGTCCTAGGAGGTTTCGTTTTGTGGAGAGGCTCGCTTTGCTTGTGTTTTAGTGGCTAAGCGAGTGACTGTTTCTTCGGCGGTTTCGTTTTGCCAACATGCTGGCTTCTCTTGTGTATCCTCAGAAGTGGAGCCCTTACCCAGGCTCCACCTCTCACTTCCAGGCCAGACAGATAGACACACACATTTCCACACGTAGATGTTTATAATAAGATAATAAAAATAATCCATGCTCTTACTCTGTTATGTAAGGCAGGGTCATGGAGCAGCTGAAGCCTAATCCAGCAATCATTGGTCACAAGTTAGGAACAACATCTGAACAGGGCGCCACTACCTCACAGAGTTCACACACACACACCCCACACACATTTGGGCCAGTTTTGCAATACCAGTTCACCTAAGTTTAATCAGGTTGCAGTTTAGTAAGTCTCTTCTGTCTCTTTTCTTCTGCCACCTCCACTCCTCGCTCGCAAGCTCTGTCCTCTTCACCCAACTCCAGCTCTCCTAATAGAGTGAGACGTCCTTTTATAACACCCCGGATGTGCCTGGAACTTCTTCCGGCAGCACTTCTGGTTGTGGCGGAAGTGCTGCAGACCTGGCTACAGGCCCCAACAGGGCCAAACCTCCAAGCTCTGATCCCGTGGCCCAGACGCAGGCCAGGGAAGCTGCCTTCTAATAGTCCAGGAGAGGTGTTGTCCCCCTTTCAGTTCTTCCAGTCGTCCCGGCTGGGTAGAGTTCCCAGCCATCCGCCATACTGCCCCGCCCATAGGGTGAAGCAGCCTGTCCCGCAAGAGCTGGTTTCTCTCCACAATGGGGTGCCGGCATACTTCAGACCACGGTCTTGGCCTAAAACACACAAGGAAAAACTCCACTTCTTGGCATCCTCTGACACGCCGTACAAACAACGTCTCCACCCATGGCTGGTACCGTGGCAGTCGTAACACCGGCATTCCCCTTTCTGCATCCATCCCCCATGAAAGCAGGACGGGAACGTCCTCCCCCTTGTCTCTCCAGCCACTCCTCACTCGTAAGCTCCGTCCTCCTCCACCTCCTAATGGAGTGAGGCAACCCCTTTTATATCACCCTGGATGTGCTCCAGGTGCTTCACAGTGATCTTCCAGTGGCACTTCCTGGAGTGGCAGAAATGCCGCATGAGCACCCAGAAGCACTCCGTGTGTGCCTGTAACTTATTCCGGTTGCACTTCTGATTATGGGCTCCAAGCTTCGATCCTGTTCCCCTGATGCAGACCAGGGCAGCTGCCCTCTCATGGTCCAGGAGAGGTGTTGTCCCTCTTCCGGTCCTTCCAGGCACACAGCTGGGTAGGGTTCCCAGCCATCCACCACACCTTCCATTGGGTAAAATAGTATTAGGAATTGGTGGTAAATCATATTATTTCTAGATATACTTGTATTATCTGAAGCATGCATCTGAAAAATGTAAAGTGTGTTTTCTTGAATTTAAAATCTTTGCTACTTCAAAGTTGACATATTCAGTATGTTTTAAGGCTTTTCTTCAAGTTGTGACTCTTTTACCCTTCCTTTTCATTATAAAACCCTATATATTTTTTCAGATTTGTAAAATATTTTTCACTTTTGAATGCAGTTTTACGTGGAAAACTAATATGTACCCTGATTGTAAAGAAATAATGTTGACTTGAAAAATAACAAGCCCATCCTTTAACTCTTATCCAGGAAATGTTTGGATGTACCAAATTGAATGTGGTTTAATAAGAACATTAGAAATTTGACAAAAGAGAGGAGACCATTCAATCCATCAAGCCCGTTTGTTCAGCTAATAGCTTAGCTGTCCCAATATATTACCCAGATTCTTCTTAAAGGTTGTCAATGTTTCTGCTTCAACTACATGTCTTGGTAGTTTGTTCCAGAGTCTCACAACTCTTTGTGTAAAGAAGTGCTTGCTGGCTTCAGTTTTAAATGCACTCAAATCTTGTAATGCATTTGGTTTCTATCATGTGTCATTCTAGTGAGAGAGGTTGTAACAGCTGTTTGCAAAAAAGTCAGTGACCATTTCCACTGTCTTGATGGTATTGAGCACTAAGTTGTTGGAAGCATACTAAAACACAAGATAAGACATCTCTTTTCTATAAGCTGTTTTGTTTCCTTTAGTAATTAGACTAATAATGATGGTGTCATCAGCGAACTTAATGATTTTAACTGAAGGATCAGTGGACCTACAGTCATTGGTGTACAAGGAATAAAGTAGGGGGAAAAGTACACAGACTTGAGTGGCACCTGTCCTAATATCGAGATAGTCTGAGAGATTATAGCCCATACGAACATATTGTTTCCAGTTTATCAGAAAAGTGTAAATCCATTTACAGATGGAAGGATTCAGGAAGCATACCTTATCACATTTGGAAACAGTAACAAGAACAGACTCCGCCATTGCCGGTCCCGAGCCCGGATGAAAAAGGAGGAGGGTTGGGCATTGGGCTAGCAACCCCACCCCGTAAAACCCCAACGCTATAGAAACGGCAAAAGAGAAACAGACTAAATTCCTGGAAGATGAAGGATCTCCGACAACTCGGAGACGCATGATGCTAGATGGTGAAAGCTGAAAGGAAACCACTAAGCCGACTACCCTTCTTTCAACCAGGAGAACCCTTATCGGTACATGGAATATCAGGACCATGTACGAGACAGGCAAGACGGCACAGGTAGCTGCCAAGATGAAAAAGAACAACCTGATCATGCTGGGCTTCAGTGAAACCAGATGGACACAAGTCGGACAGAGAAAACTAATGACAGGAGAGCTGTTGCTGTACTCCGGGCATGAAGAGAAAAATGCACCCCATATGCAGGGAGTAGGCTTCATGTTGTCCAAACAAGCACAGAGGGCACTGATTGGATGGGAGGCGCACGACCCCAGGATCATCACAGCATCCTTCAGAACCAAACACAAGAAGATAAAACTCAACGTCATCCAGAGTTACGCTCCAACCAATTACTCTGATGAAGAAGATAAGGACCAGTTCTACAACAGACTGCAGAAAATCTTAGAGGCATTTCGAGCCAGAGACATCGTCATCCTTATGGGAGACTTCAACGCCGATTGGATCCGACAACACAGGATATGAACAAGTCATGGGGATCCACGGGCTGGGAGTGATGAATGATAATGGAGAGAGATTTACGGAACTGTGTGTGCTCAATAACCTAGTCATCGGAGGTAGCATCTTTCCTTACAAGCGGATCCACAAAAGCACCTGGGTATCACCGGACAACTTGACAGAAAACCAGATTGACCACATCTGCATTAGTAAGAAGTTTAGAAGATCTCTTCAGGATGTTAGAGTTAGAAGAGGAGCAGATGTGGCTTCCGACCACCACCTAGTAGTAGCCAGTATGCAGCTGAAGATGAAGAAGAACTGGAAGGAAACAACACAGTGTAGAGTGAAGTATGATGTCGGCCGTCTAAAGATCTCCAGCGTCAGGGAAGAGTTTGGACTTCAGTTGAAGAACAAGTTTAAGGTGCTACAAGAACTGCACCAGAAAGAGGAAGGAAGTAGTGTACAGATCAGTTGGCAGGCAGTAAAAGAGACATTGAGAACAGTTTGTCAAGAAGTGGTCTTAATGAGGAAACGCCATCACAAAGAGTGGATCACAGCTGTGACCTTGGGAAAGATAGAAGAGAGAAAACAGAAGAAAGCGGCAGTCAACAACAGCAGGACTAGGGCATCAAAAGCCAAGGCCCAAGAGGAATATGCAGAAGCCCATAGAGCAGTGAAGAAGAGCATTAGGAAGGACAAGAAAGACTACATAGACAGACTAGCAGCTGAAGCAGAACAGGCAGTATACAACGGCAACATGAAACAGCTGTATGACACAACTAAGAAACTAGCAGGCTTCCGACAGAATCGATTATGCACGGACCAGATTGCAACGCTGCGCATCATAGTCGAGCAGTCCTTGGAGTGGAACACACCGCTGTATATCAACTTTGTCGACTATGAGAAGGCGTTTGATAGTGTGGATCGAGGGACCCTGTGGAAGCTCCTCCGGCACTACGGCATCCAAGCCAAGGTGGTCAACCTGATCAAGAGCTCATACGAGGGAATAACCTGCAGAGTGATCCATGGAGGGCAGCTTACCGACATCTTCCAAGTGAAGACGGGAGTCCGACAGGGATGCTTGTTATCCCCGTTCCTCTTCCTTATCGCTATCGACTGGATCATGAAGACATCCACCAGCGAACGCAGGAATGGAATCCAATGGACTTGTGGAACCAATTGGAAGACTTAGAGTTTGCCGATGATCTTGCACTTCTCTCCCACAGTCAGCAGCAGATGCAAGAGAAAACCAGTGAGTTGGCAGCCACATCATCACAGGTTTGACTCAACATCCACACGGAGAAGACCAAGATTCTTAAGATCAGCTCCAACAGCAACAACCCAGTCACCCTGAATGGAAGTTCCCTGGAGGAGATACAGTCCTTCACCTACCTGGGCAGCATCATCGACCAGCAGGGTGGAACAGATACAGACGTCAAGGCAAGGATCGGCAAAGCAAGAGCTGCCTTCATCCAGCTCAAGAACATCTGGGCTTCCAGAGAACTGACCTTGACCACCAAGATACGTCTGTTCAACGCCAATGTGAAATCAGTACTGTTGTACGGGCCGAAACCTGGAGGACAACCAAAACAACCACCCCAAGAATCCAGACATTCATCAACACCTGTCTCAGAAAGATCCTCCACATTCGCTGGCCAGATACCATCAGTAACACCAACCTATGGGGAAGGACCTGCCAACCTTCAGTAGAAGCAGAAATCTGGAAGAGAAGATGGGGATGGATAGGGCATACCCTACGTAAACTGCAAACTAGCATCACCAGACAGGCTCTTAGACGGAACTCCCAAGGAAAGCGGAAGAGAGGCCGTCCAAGTAACACCTGGCGACGTGACCTCGAGGCAGACATCACAGGGATGGGCTACACCTGGAGTCAACTAGAAAGAATTGGCCCAGGACAGAAATCTCTGGAGATCTACCTTTTGCTGCCCATACCCCGGAAGGGGTGGAGGGCATAAGTTAGTAAGTAACAAGAACAGAAGAGTTAAAGCAATCTGGTAGGGTGCACTGGTTAAAGATGTCTGTGAAGAGAGAAGCGAACTGCCTGGCCCAGTATTTGATTGTTGCATTTGAGACAGAGTCAGGACCGGCAGACTTCTTCCAGTTCTGAATTGCAAACAGCTTCCAGACATCATACTCTTCGACAGAAAAGAAAAAGAGGGGTGAGGCTTTTGTGAAGAGGTAGCTGGTGTTAAAATCACCTCAGAGCTGGAGGAGCAGAGATTGTAGATATTCAGCTCCTTGTTCAAATTTGCCATAAAATTTGTTAAGCATGTGAGTGAGGGATGAATCTGAGTAAGCACAGGGAGAAGTCATTTTGTAATTAGTAACAGACTGAAGGCTTCTCAATACAGAGGAGCTGCTGTTTGCTGAAAACTGAAGCTCCAGTTTATTTTCATGTTTCCATTTAGCATATCTGATTACATTGTTTAGCCTATTCCTGGCCAGTCTATAAGCGTTTTTTGATGACTACAAGCAGATTTGTCAAGTGCCAGTGATTGTGCTTCTGTCCAATTTATACTAAATAAGTGAAGGTCTTCATTAATGCTTTGCACCCAGGTTGTCCTTGGTCTGCCCATAAAGGTCCCACTGCAGGGCTTGTTTGGGTAATCCGCTGTTGTTCATATATATTAGATGGCCGAACCGAACCAGGTGTCTTTTCTGTAGTATGAGACTGATGGGCAGTCTTTTTTATGTTTGTAACTTTAGAAATTATTTACTTTAAATGATATGAAATTCAGGAGCACTCAGCTCATTCTTGCAAAATTCTTAGTAACTTTATCCAGGCCTTGTTTTGAATTTGTATAGAATTTTGAGCCATATATACAGTATACAAAAGCTAAAGTTATTTTAACATTATTTTTTAACATTACCTACACTTCCTGATTTTATTGATTGATCTTCAGTTTCAATGTAATGTTGGGCTCACTTTCTTTGAATTTATGTCAGTCAAAAGCACTTTGGATTAGTGTTTTTAATATTAAAAGGAAACATATAAAAAACCAACAGCAAAATGTCAGGGGGGTTGTACTGTAACAGTATCATGGTGGCACAAGGCTTAATGCAGCAGCCTTACAGCTTCACAGCTCAACCTTGGTCACTATCCTTGTGGAGTCTGCTACCTCTTTGCGTCCCCTCTAATGATGCCCCAAACACACATGGATCAGAGTTAACAGGGCACTCTAAGATGGTGGGAGTGTAAATGACTGAGTGAGTGAGTGTGAATATGCCCAGCAAGAACTGGTGCCACATCTGGGGTGGACTCCTGCTTTACTCTTGGTGTTGTCATAGTAGGCTCTGGCACCCACAGTCCTCTAGTGCAGTTAGTAGATTTGTATTTTACTTTTAAAGTAAGCATCTGGTACTTCTGGCTAGTTCTAGCAGGATGCAAAGATGTGTACTCAAGTACCAGACCACTTAGTTAGTGTTATGAGTAGCAGTTAGGCAGTCAAAGCTGCTCTGTTTTGAATTTAGTCTTTTTAATCTTGTTATCTAACTTGGATTTATTGCTGGGTTAATTGTAAAAGTTTACTACTTTAGCCTCTGTTAGCCTCAAGATGACCTCGCTTTTTCCGCCATTTGAATAAATGATTTGATTGAAGCTATAAGGTCATATAACTTAATGACTTATTTAATCTGTTCGCTAATCTGATAAGTAAACCAATCTGATGTAGCATTGCAGAGGCAGGGCTTCTGGAGTCTGTCACTGTCCAGAATCTGTTGTCTTCCAGACCCAATGCATAACACATAGAGAATCAGGTGTTCTCATTGTAAAAAAAAACATGAAGAGGAGAGCAGAGTGGCACAGAGACCAGTGGTGCTCTTTTTGTGTGCTGTCCTTTCTTTCAATTTTTGTCTCAATAATATGAGTATCTTATTTAACCTAAAGCCATGTCTGAGCAGTTCAAATGGTTTCAGACACTTAAACCTGGTTAACAGTTAGTTCACTTAGCTGATCTGCTTTTGATATATGGAGTGGTGGCTCTGAGGCTAGGGCTCTGCACTGGCAATTGGAGGGTTGCCGGTTCAAATCCCGTAAATGCCAAAAGGGACCCTGCTCTGTTGAGCCCTTGAGCAAGGCCCTTAACCTGCAATTGCTGAGCACTTTGAGTAGTGAGAAAAGCGCTATATAAATGCAAAGAATTATTATTATTATACTCATGGTGTATCCACCTGAGCTTTACCATCTTCAGCTGAATGATGAAGGACTAGGCTTGGAGCATTAGTGGAAAAATCTAAAATGACATCATGATATAATGATTTAAGTTGATCACAGATTAGTGGTATATGTAATGAATGACGCACTCATTTTATTAAAGACTAGGGGGCTTTGCCCCCTGCTTGCTTTGTTGTCTAACCCCTAAGGCCTGTGCTATGCACCAGCCACTTCATGTCTCTGCAACTCGCATATGTGGATTTCACTTTCATCAAACAACAAATCTTTTAAATCTCGAGGATACACCTTTTCATTGGGAAAAAGCACTACTTTTCCCTGTTGGCAACATGAATAAGATGATCTACAATTATCCGACTTAAAGTTTAAATCCGAAAAATATATTCAATCTCTTTTCGCTGTTCCGTTATTTCACTGAGTAATAATTTTTGTTTGTGCTGATGCGATCTTTACTATCATTTTTCTGAGACTTTCAAATTTTAGTACTTTCATTATCTCTAACCTGCCCTGCATGTGTATCGCCCCAACGTTTTTGAATTCCATACAACGTTCTTCTTTGTCATCTACTCTTTGTCTTTCATTTCTGGATCTAGGCATGGTTAAATCTCTTGGCACAGAGTCTTGTTTCATGGGACGTGAAAGTATCTCTCTGAGAAAGTCACATCTGGTCTCAGGCTGAAAAGTCTTGAACAAGTCTTGAACAATTCACTGTTGTGACACTAGGGGGCACTGCCGATCCTCAAACTCCGCAAACAAACGTCCAAGACACCAAGTAAAAGCACTTGGAAATATTTTAATTTCTTCTTTTTGATATTGTGCTACAGTAGACACCACTAACACCACCATAAACAAATAAATCAATAATCCAAATACAATAATGCAATCCTCTTCTCTAGGCAGCTCCGACACTCTACCACCCAACTCTGACTCCGCTTGCTAGGTCTCACATAGTCCTTTATATAGTCCTTGACCCGGAAGTGCTCCTGTCCTTCTGTCCATGTGATTTAATAGCACTTCCGGGTCAGATGAAGACATATTTTTTCTTCAGCCTGGAAGTACTTCAGTTCTTTCGTCCTCGTGACTTGGGAGTACTTTCCAGCTATAGGGCAAATAAAAATCCCTGTGTCTCCCTGCAGCATCACACGGCGGCACCCACGGCACCCGGCAGGGCTGTAAAGTCGAACTCCATCTCCCATGATGCCCTGCGGGAATCCAGGGTACCTCTAGACTGCAGGGAAGACACCATCTAGCGTCTTGGATTTGTCGGCCGGGATGAGCTGCCGGCCGTCCATCACAATTCCCCACCCTTAGTGAAGCACAGTGGGGCGCAGTGTCCAGCCCCGCGAGGGTCGTCTTTCTCCAGGAGGTGCCATTGGCTGTGGCCAATCCGTTGCTTTGTCCTATAAAATAATCACAGAAGAACTGTGGGGAGACAGTGCACACATGTTTAACTTTCTTGCCGGTTCTTCATGGACAATTTCTCCACAGATAGCCTGGCCGGCAGCATTCATATCACAGCCGCCTACGTCCCGATAGTCTCACCCTGCGAGACTGAAAACAGGATGGAAATGCTGGCTCTGCCCCTTTAGCAGCTAACGATGGGCCATCAGCTGCACATGAGCTCACAGCTCCACGCTCTATATTATCAGGAGACCTCTGTTTCTCTTCCGGGATCTCCTCTTTAATCTGGGGCTTTCTCACAGTCTGGGTCTCTCTATGCGTATGAGAGATACCCTTTGCTGTTTGCACCCCTTTTGATTTATGATTGACCGGCGCCTGATTCTTCAGGATCGCATCGCTCCAGGAGGCAGCACTATCCCGCTGCTCTGGCTCGTTCGATCCTTCCACCAGACAATCAGTCATCATTCCATTGTCTTTTGTAGGGCTCAAGGTTACTTGGCACCCGCTACTAATTAATCGCGGGCCCATTTCACTCTGCGTCCCTCTTTCTTGTACGGTACTGGTAACACTTACCTGTACCGCCGAATAAACCATTTCGGGAAGTTCCCGACCAAATCACTGCAGGTACTCTTCCACCCGTTTCAAAGGCGCTTCGGCTGCTGCTTCCAGTTCCTCCAAAATCTTCTTAATTGAAGCCGTGATCTGTAAAAAACTTTGTACGAGCTGGAGTAGTTTTTCCAGCTCCCGCACATCAATATTAATACTTGAATCAGCTGGAGGTGGGCTCGAGCCATCATCAGCCCTACCTCCCAGCTGTGAACCAATGAGCACGCCCGTTTCTGGCGCATGTTCAGTTGGGTTTCGCAAGGGCGGATGGGAATTGGAGTACCGTAATGCAGCTAATGGCCAACTGTGATCCGCCTGTTTTAATTTAGCAGCGAATTGATCAGTCATGTCCCGGACCGCCTTACCTTTATGTGGGGTGAGCGATGCCTTGCTCTCCTCCCCCTTCCCCTTTGGAAAGTCCAAGTCCGTCATTTCGTGAGCAAAGTAAGACACAGCAGGACGTGGACCTTTTCCTTCCCACAATTCCTCGGGGCAGGTCATGTGTGTCTTGCCGGCAAACTGTAGGTGGATGTCATCAGTGCTTAGACGAGTTGTGGAAAGCGCACTACCGCCTTCGGGATTGTCTTCTGCCTCCCACAGAATCTCGGAATGATCTCCTTCTATGAGGTATGAGCACGGGACAAAGTGCATTACTTTGAAAATGTTTGCAATCCCTTCCTCGGCACATACCTCATCGTGGACGCCATCATCCGGAACTCCCGAAAGGCGTAGCCACTCCTTATCTCGTCCTGAGCGCTTGGCTTCCCCTTGTGTTGTTGGTCTGCTTCGTCTTTTTCTTCCCCATGATGGACTGGCAAATGCATTTGGCGGGTTCCTGTGTGTCGTGACACTGCCTTGCGGCTACGCCACTGTGACACTAGGGGACGCTGTCGCTCCTCAAACAACCCAGGCAAACGTCCAAGACACCAAGTAAAAGCACTTAGAAATATTTTAATTTCTTCTTTTTGATATTGTGCCACAGTAGACACCACTAACACCACCATAAAAAAATAAATCAATAATCAAAATACAATAATACGATCTTCCTCTCCCAGCAGCTCTGTCACTCTACCACCCGACTCCGGCTCCGTTTGCTGGGTCTCGCATAGTCCTTTATATAGTCCTTGACCCGGAAGTGCTCCTGTCCTTCTGTCCATGTGATTTAAAAGCACTTCGGGGTCAGATGAAGACTTATAGTTTTTCTTCAGCCTGGAAGTACTTCTGTTCTTCCGTCCTCGTGACTTGGGAGTACTTCCGGGCTATAGGGCAAATAAAAATCCCTGCGTCTCCCTGCAGCATCCCACGGCAGCACCCACGGCATCCAGCAGGGCTGTGAAGCCGAACTCCATCTACCGTGATGCCCTGCGGGAATCCGGGTCACCTCTAGGCTGCAGGGAAGACACCATCTAGCGTCTTGGATGTGTCGGCCGGGATGAGCTGCACTGTATAGTTAACTTTGAATTCATGAATATTACAATGCATTTCACAATAACATAAATAGCAGTGGTTCTGAAGTTCAGTGCTTTGGGCCTGCTGTGCCTGTGGCTTTTTCTTCTGACCAATTTTACAAACAGTGAGTCATTTTACCTGTGATTGATCTCATTCTTATTTTGGTAGGTTTAATTTTTATTCTTATTGTACAATTAAGAAAGTGCTGTTGTATGAAATTTGCACTTCCATGAAATGTGAGCAGATTTGCATTGCTTTAAATGCTTAACTCTCTTTTGTCATTTTCTTTTCTTCAGAGTTTGCTCCATTAATTTTACCCTAATAATTGTAATTAACAATAAGCAGAGTAGACACAAGGATAAATGATACTAAACACTGGAAGGCTGCAGCTATTTCAGTGTCAGACACACTAGCATGCTAATTAATAAATGCAGACTTAAATAACAAGAAATCCTGGAAAAGTGAAATGAAAATGGACGATGATGATGATGACAGTCCCACAAATCAAGAAAACAGTAAGTCATTTAACCCCATGTTAACATACACAAATGCTTACCAATAAAAAGTTAGCAAATCCAGTTTTGTAATAACTGGATTGGCACCAAAACATAGAAACTAGGAAATAACTGCTTACTTAATTAAAATAGAAGCCCCATTAAAGGCAAATGATGGCTGGGATGAAAACCTCTACCCACATTGGGCTTCCAGGTCTGAACTTAAGAACCACTGGTGTACAGAACAGTACAGTAAAGGTATGGTAAAAGTAAGGGCGGTCAAACTGTTTTAAAAGACAGCTAAAACAAACTGTGCATACTCTTTATGGGCCTTCATGGTTTCCTATGGGTACTCACATCTTTTAGACAAGCACGATTGTCAGTTGTTTTGTGATTCTAATATTATAGTGCTCTTTATACCAGTCTGCCAAAATGATCTATACATAATCTGCAAATGGTAAAGAATTCAACCACTTGCCTTTTGACATATACCAGGTTTATAGGTTTATAGCATCATCATTGTTATATCAAGTTATAACGATGTTCCAAAGCTGTAACATACATTAGTTTGGTCCTTGTGTTGTCGCATTTACTGCCTTTGTGAAATATCTCCTGTTCAGTTAAATTTCGTGACAGTAAGGATGACACGTCTTCCAAGCAGTAGTCATTCTGCGGGGGAATCAGAGTCTGGCCAACGTTGCCACAGTTATGTAAAACGAAGTGGTTAAAAGAGGAACATATCAATGGCTGGAGGCAAATTTAAAAAAAGGACATTAGAAGGGTAGGCAGGGGAGAGAAAGAAGGATAATCAGCATTTCTCGGCTGATGGACAAACAACACTGGATGATCGCCATCCAAAAGATATTACAAGGGTTGGAAGAGGCCCAATCGAATAATTATCTTTGAAGGAAAGTGGTCATTTTTCTTGTGCTGATTTAACTCTGGTATTTTGCTGACAGCAAACCTATGTTGAAACCTGGGTGATATTTTCCATTTCATCTCTATTTCAAGATGCATGAGTGATTGCCTCGTAGACTTTAAGTGCAATTCAACAACCGGAACAAAAAATGCTTTTGCCATCAAACTTTGCCATCAATAGGTGTGGAATGTGTGTGTTAAATGTATTTTATGTCTTAGAATGTGGAAAAAATAGGAGTATTTTGTATCATGATGAATATGGATTACTAAGATTGTGTGAGTGTATTTGACAATCTTCACCTGTTTGGATGTGCACAGGACATTATGGTGCGTGCTTTACTTTAACTGTTTAAATTGGGATCAGTTTCAGAATAAAAACCAATTTGTTATTTGACACTCTTGGTGTTTTATGTCTTTTATATTTATTTAAACATAGATTTTAGATCAGTTTGAGTGGGAGGGAACAAAATAGTGATTGATGTTGGCCCGCCATCTGAACTATCATCCCCTGCAATGAGCAAAATGAAGTGTAGCCAGTTGAGGAGCCAACTCTTACAAAGTGAGTACACTGAAATTCTTACAGCCTATCCTAATCAACATGCAACATGTCACCACTCTCCAGTGCCATGATTACTGAGTATAGCTACCTTGCCGCCAATCTGTCTTCTTTACCTGAAAAAACTGCATTACTTCAAAACTTCCTTTCCTTACCTGAAAAATCTCAGGTGTAAACTGTGATCCAGTATGAACACGGTTTTATATCATTTATGTTAGCTTCCAAATGAAAAACATATTAATATTTAAATTTAACTCTCAAGACCCTACAGCATCAATCTCTTTTTTTTATCCATTTTGATAAACTGTTTTGTGTCTAACATCTTCTTGTGAGCACAAAATTCAGGTATGGAAACTTTGGGGTTCGACCCTTCAGTTGATTTGCTCCTAAATCAATTCAATCCTTATTACCATTAGGCGGTTGCAGTCTTTAGACATGACATGTTTTTAATTCCTCTTAGCTATTTTTGTACATTAATTTTTGTGTAATTTATATCATGTTCTTCTTTATGCAATTTTATTTTAAATTGATTTTTGTCTTTTAATAGTTTTGTGTTTAATGTGCTTTTATGATGTAAAGGCCAAGAGACTCTTGCATTGTAAATGGGCATTATAAATAAAATCTTTATATCCTTGAGAAAGCAACAAATTAGCAACCCCTTCCTATTTGTTTTCTGCCTCATACTCAATGCTTCCATGATAGATTACAGCCCACCTTTGTGTTGTATTGAAATAAGAAGGTTCATACAATGAACAAATATATCAACTTTATCTAGGCTTAATGTAAGAATGATACAGAATTAATGTTCTTAATTTAAGGTGTAGCATATAAAAATTAAGCGATTCATGCAGGTCACAATTTTTGGCTAACTGGATATAGATAACCAGATAGATAGATAGATAGATAGTGTGGCAGATGGTCGGCAGCTCATTCTAGCCGGGACGCCCCTGTGATGGAAGGATGGGGGAAGGCAGTTTTTCCCGGTCACTGCCTCCCCCAAAACGCTAGATGGCAGGAACAGAAGCACTTCCGGGTCTAGGACTATATAAAGGACTGGTGGAGACCCAGCAAGCAAGCCGGAGTCGAGAGGAGTGTGACAGAGCTTTCTGGGAGGTGGAGGAGAGAATTATTTTGTTTGTTTATTTATTGTATTGCCTATTTATTTTGGCTTAGGTGCTTTGGAGGCATTGTAAAGGAAAAGAAGAATTTAAAAAGATCGTATTACTTTTACCCTGTGTCTACGTCTGTCTGTTGGGTTTCACACGATAACAGCGCCCTCAAGTGTTTGACAATAGATAGATATGTAATACTTTATTTGTCCCAAAGGATAAATAAAAATTTAACAGACGCTCAAGTAAAATATAAGTATTATCACAAACAATAGCCCCTGAAACACATACAGGAGCTTTTGACTTGGATGATGATAAGTAAGCTGCTATGGTCTAATAATAGGATAGTATTTGAGAGAATGATGGAACAGATTGTGGTCAGATCAGCACAGTTGTGTCACAGGTTTACATTTAAAAAAGCAGGCCCAGGTTGTTCTGTTCACAAATGGAACATGACACATGATGATGGAAGTTTGCCATTGTTCCTTGGTTGAAGTCACCACTATTGCAATGTTAGAATGATTCATCATTAGAGTGTTGGCAAATCTTCTGGTTTTACATGATTTATTTAGCAGTTGTAACAAGTTCACAACAACCAAAACCAAGAGGCACTCCCCTTCCCACCAAACAAAGTTATTGAATTATTATGTCATATTCTAGACTTTCATATTATTTATTTTTAAATAATGGTAGTTAGAATTAGGAGGTACAACTCCAGTGTTAACACCATGACACTAATTTCCAGTTGGGTTTACATCAGATTTTATGTTTTTAAAGCGTAAAACTATATGTGGTTTAGAATACTCCCTTACTTTATTAAATGGGTTAAAGCCAATCCTTAAGTAACAGGCTAACTTAAAATTGCAAAAATAAATAAAACAAATTTTGAAGGCAGTGCTATAGAGCCCACAAATCTATCAAAATATTCTAAGCAAGATTCCCCAAAGCTAAAGATCATTTTAGCTCAATCTACCTTTGCTGCTACTGCTGTGTCAGCTTCAAAAACGACTTAGTTTGCTTTTTTATTAGTCGTGGTGATTATTGTCACCAGCTGTTACTAAACTAGTGACAGACCCAGAGTCAGACTGTTGTATCATTACATATAATAAACTGTTCTGTAGCATTTTGGAGAACACCAGAGGAGTGGTTGAGTGGCCAGTTGGTCAGAGTGGTTTGGACTTTGCCTTTTCCTAAAGACTCAGGGTTCCTGGAGATTAATTCTCACTTAGATATGTATAAAATGGAGTTTGTTTTCCTTCCTCTGTTGCTTGCTTTTGCTAACCTTATCTCAGTTTGCTTTGCACTACCATCTATTTTATGAACCTTGTATCATTACTGTTTAATTACATTACCATTAATAGGAGCATTAACAATGTTGGATAAATTGGATCTGTTGTAAGTCACTTTGGATAAAAGCGTCTGCAAAGGAAATGAATGTAAATGTAAATTGATAACAAAAATATATATTTATATATATAAATACTTTCATGTCTTAGTTAATAGATGGTTAGATACCAGTATGGATACATTGCATTACATCATGTTTCATGTTTTATTTTAAATTTATTGGATTTGCAAATTTAAACAATTCTCCAGAGCTTCATAATGGGAAATGCACCAAATAAGAATATTTTAATTGAACATAACAGTAACTGGGTGACACAGTGGTTTATTCTGCTGCTTAATGGAGTTAGCATTCTGGATTTATGTTCAACACCCCCATTGTTGCCGTGAAGGGTTTGCATATTCTTCCTGGTTTGCATGGGCTTTCCTTGAGGTACTCAGCGTTTACTCCCACATCACCAAAGATGTGCTGGTAAGGTGAGATAGTGACCCTAAATTGGCCCTGCGATGGATTAGTGCCATGTTCAAAGCTGTCTTCAGCTTTGTCCAAGTTGCTTCCAGCTTATGCTTTGGTCCTCAGTGAGACTAAATTGGATTAAGCGGGTTCAAAACAGTTATGTTAAATACGAGGGACACTCAAAAAGTCTCCATTTTTCATTCAAAAGGTTTTTCTTGTAAACAGTGAAGGTGGGAAGAGTAGTAATTGGGCATTAAAAAATTGGTATGACACTGGGAAAATTGCATTGCAAACGAAGGTGACTTTGTAGAAAAGTGATGTAAATTTGTTTTTGAAATTCTTAAAAAATAGTGTTTAAAAAAACTGCACAAAGTTTTTGAATGTCCCTCATAATACCTGAGCGGTACAGCGGTGAGTGCTGCTTTCTAACAGATCTAGCATCCTGGGTTCAAATTCCATTCTCAGTCATTGTCTGCTGGACCTTGCGTATTCTCCCAGTGTTTGTATAGTCTTTCCTCCAACACTTGCAAAGACATGCAGGCTAGAAGCATCTGTTCAGTTTGAGTAGACCTTGTTTGGACCTTGTACAGGGTTTGTTCTTTTCTTATGGCTAATACTCTTGGCATAGGCTCTGGTCCACCAGCAACCATGGGCAGGATTAAGCAGGAGTAAGAATTATATGTTATGAATGAAAACTGCATCCACCAATCTAATGCTTTGCCATAAGCTATGATGCATCTGTTTTATTCTAGGCTTTATCCAAAACGAATTATAAAGCATTTATAAATAACTAAGCTTGCCCTAATACTTAAAGCAAACAACAACAACATTTATTTATATACCACATTTTCATACAACAATGTCACTCAAAGTGCTTTACAAGATGATAAAGAGAAAGTTACAGGAAAAGAAAAACAATTAAGATAAGGCAATCATATTAAAGTGTAAGTATCAATAAAACAAGGTCATGTCAAATGGACGGGAGGACAGAAAAAACAAACAAAAAAAAAAAAAAACTTCAGTCAGGCTGAAGAAAAAAACAAAATCTGCAGGGGTTCCACAGCCAAAAGACTGCTCAGCCCCCAGTGGGTGTTCTATCTAACATAAATGTTCTGAAATCAAACTTGTTAGTTTTCATGCTTTGCATGATAGGATTTGATGAAGTTGGTCTCATGGACAGATGAGACACCCACCTTCATTCCATCATCTCAGGGGGCTGCATGGTGCCTTAATCAGGTGGTGTTGGCACAGATCACCTCCACAGAAGAACCAGAAAAGACAGCATTTCATGTATTTCATCATCTGTAAACGTTTTTATATTGGTCAATCTAATGATACCCTTTATTCTCTTTGCTCTTCTAAACCTCCAGGCACTTTTTCACATACTTTATGTACTGGGCACGTCCTCAAGTTTCAGCCTTTTGGTGAGCTGTGTTGCAGTTTCTTTTGTTCTTTCCTTTAATGTTCCCTTCACTCCTCAAGTTTCCCTTATCTTGAATCTTGCTGCTCTTTGGGTACAATTGCTGTAAAGTTAGCCCAAGCTTCAAATTTAGAACTCTCCTGACTATCTATTCTTTTATTTCCAGATTCTCTATTATTGTATTCTTTCTTTTTCTACAGCAGGTCCAGCTCCACAGGATTATTTAACATGTTAAGGCTGCACCCCCAACACATGGTGCCGGCTTGACAGACACGTGGATTGAGGCGAAGAGGCAATCACCTCAGGCAGTACTTTGATAAGAGCGGCTTTGTCATGTAGCAGACAACTAAAATACAGTCTGTACATCATATACGTTGCTTCTGATATGGTTGTCAAATCAATGCACATTATAATAACAGCTTGATGACATAGATTAATATGAATGCGATTTATCATTTAGCTGGTTTGGTTGCCTTTCCCTAAATGATCAAGGGCATCATCATTTCCCAGTTTCTGCAAAATGTTGTGAACACATGGGTTAGAGCTGCTATAAATATGCACATGATCTCAATTACGTTGTCTTTAATAATTCCCTATGTTTACTTGAAAAGTTGTGATAACTATTCACGCTTCTTTTTGTGCATATGCAAGCTTTATAAATGAGACCCATGACGGGCACTACCGTATATATGCTATGTCATTTTGTAAAATGTTGTTAATTTCTGGAATCTGTTTAAGGTGTCATTCACAATGTGTGTCTCAAGTTGGCACCATGCATGTTTTGTTAAAAAGGGCAGGTGTCTTTTAGCTTGCATGACAGATTTTGAAACTGCCAGGGTGTTTAGAGAGGCATTCAGAAGGAGCGATACAGCTGTGTCGTTACTCATTCAATTTTATATTATATATTGTCTTTAATACTACTAGTTTTATTGCTTTAAAGCTTATCATTTTTATTGTTTTAGAGTTCTTTCCTAATATATATACTGTATATATACCTGTATATGTTTTTATTGTCTGATGTTTAAAGAATGCATTGGTTCACAAAGTCTGTACAACAATAAGTGTTGTATGTAAATTAAAAGTGTCATCTGATGCTTAGTAAGGATATATGGAGGTTTGGACGAATTCGCAGCAGAAATGTACCTTGCCTCAGGCAGCATTATGAAAAGTGCCATGATCATTGAGCTTTGCTTTTCTATTGCTGGCTTCACACTCACATTAATTAATGTCCCAGCTCTGGTATTGTTTATATTGTCACATGTTGGTTTTTTAGTCTTTTATCACAAGACAAGTATGCCTCCCCTAAACTCTCTACTGCTAAAAAGTTGAAAAAAGGGTAAAAATATAGTTATTGATAAGTTCATAGTCATGTTTTTTTCCTCTAATTTATATTGTATTCATTCCTCTAATTTATCATTTAATAAAATTTGATAAATATGGGATTATCTGTGCACCAAACATTTTTAAAAAAGTATCCATCCATCCTTAATCCAGTTAATACTCACCAGGGTCAAACATGTATAACAGAAACATTGGGTCCCAAGCAAGAATCATCCTGGACTTGGCAAACTCAGCCTCATTCAGTGTCGCCAATGAATCAAATAGTCACATCTTTGAATGACGGAGGAAAACCAGAAATTCCTGGAATGACCCATACAGGCAATACAGTATTTGAGACCAGGATTTGAGCCCTTGACTCTCAAGCCACTAACTAGCCACACTAAACATGAAGTGACTCTTTTAAAACTACTTGAACCTGCTACAATGAAACATATTTATTCTTTATATTTCAGTTAACAGCAGTACTAAGCCTTATGTAGAATTTTAGGGCAGCAGGGAGAATGAATAAACATCCAGGAAAGAATGAGCTCTTATGTGTTAACACTGCATTCAAAGCTTTTCTTGCACACTGGTGAAAAAATGGAATACTGTGACTCACAATAATGTCACTTAGCTTCTTTTAGCTTGCTCTTTAGCTGGAAATTAATATTATCCAGGTTTAAAATTTTTAGTCAGTTGTCAACATTTAAAAAAACATTGATTGATTCAGAGTAATTAAATGTGATCAAGTACCAGATTAATATGTAAATTTTACATATCAGTAGCTAAATGGAAACAACGAAATGGAAATTGTGATGCACATTGCCTTTACCAAATTTTGTAAGTATTTTGGTCAGCCATTTGAGCAGTTATAATTAAATACTCTTTAATGCTGGTCTTGTTTTTCTCTGTGTAATGGCTGACTTCAGTTCTCTTTATATTACTGCCGTTTTTTGACATTTTAACAAAGACATCATGCAAGATCAGGATACATTACTGCTACCTCACAATTCTAGACAACTAGGCTTGAGTTCCACCACAGAGCACAGTTTTCTTGTACTCTCCGTGTCTGTGAGGTATTCCCCTTCTCGTTTGTTTTTTTTCGAGACCCCAAAGATTTGAATGTTAAGTTAATTTGTGGCTCCAGTGTAGCAAGGAGGTGTGTGTGTGTGCTCTGTCTTACACTGGCTTTTTCCTAAATTTGTTTCTGTATTTTTAAAATCAGTCTTTTTTTTCTCTCAGTATTGCTTTTCAACATATGTATGTTCCTCACAGTTCATTAAGGATTACACTGATTTTTTAAGACTAGAAATTAAGATGACCAAAGAAACTGTAGAATATTCACATTTAAAGGCATATTTTATTTTTCCTTCAATTTCCATGGAAAAATCTAAGAGTCCCTTTATAGGAGGGAATGTTTTGTGGGTCTTACCTTTTAGGATAGTTACTTATTTCTGTTTTTTATTTTCTTTGTCCTTTTTCACCTTTCTTTCAAAAAATAGAATATTACCTTCCATCATTAGAAAAACACATTCTGCTGACAATAGTTTTTGTAATATCTGTTCCTAATGGCTTCTTTAAAATATTTCATTTGTTTCCATTTTTTTCCTTTGAGACTAGTCTATCACCTTTGAACATAACTATTTACTTACTCAATATTTTTGTGAAGATTGTTTTTTAATTTTTTCCACATTTTTTGGGCAGCTTTACATGCCCACATTATTTGTTCTATTGTCACATTTTGTTTGCAGTTACCTCTTGGACAGCAAGAGCTTCTTGCTGCCTTATTTTAAACAGTTTCTTATTTGTGTTCATAATGCCATGTACAGTCTGCTATACTAATTCTCTGATGTTATTTGGAAGATCCTTTTTGTTACATTCTTTCAAATTTCTTCTTTAACCCATACTACATATTCTTTTTTCTTTGATGTGTTTTGTTAATAGTTTCTGGTTTCCCCAGATTTCTTTTTCTTCTCCCCTGAAGGGATATTTTTTAGATATTGTTATGTTTTATATATTTTGTGTCCTTCTGCACCTATTGGCTTTTTGTTGCATTTTTTATATATATCCAGTTTTCTTACATTCCCTACCATCATATACCTGGCCATATAATTTGCTTTATTTTGTCCTGCTTGTATTATGTTTAAAATGAGGGTCTTTGTCAGCTTTATTTTTGAATGTTTCCAATTCAACTGATACCCTTTTCTTAGGTCAAGTGGCTTTGGATGGACATGTGGTGCACAAGGTGCTCAATGTCACACAGTGAGGCAGTGATGGAGACTGAACTAACAAGTTTATGCTTTACAGGACAAAAAACAAGGCCATAATGTTTGCTACATACTCTCTCTCATATGTATACATACCTTCAAAAACAAGGAGGTGGTTGTGGACTACCTCAGGTCTAGACCTCCACTGAGACCTGTCACCATTGAAGAGGTTGTTGTGGAGTGAGTCAAGACCTATACATAGCTTGGAGTGCAGTGGGATGACAGGCTGGACTGGTCAGAGGACACAAAGGCTCTGTTCAGGAAGGTCAAAGGCGGCTCTGTGTTCTGAGGAAACTGAGCTCCTTTATGCAGATGTTCTATCAGGCTCTGGTCATCAGTACTGTCTTCTACAGTGGGATGTGCTGCTGGAGTAGCTTGAAGAAGAGGGATGCTAAGTGTATTGACAAGCTGATTAGGGGAGCAGGATCTGTGGTTGTAATGGAAATTGACTCTATGGTGACAGTGCCCGAGTGGAGGACACTATGCAAGCTGCTATCTATTATGGACAACGAGCATCGCCCTCTATACACCAGCATAATTAAGCAGAGGAGTTTGTTTAGTGGTAGGCTGCTATCACAGAACTGCAATATGGACAGATACAACGGATCATTTGTCCCCACATCCATTAGACTCTTCAATGCTCTACAACAGGGGCAGGGGGATGAATGAGTTCTGGGCCTGATACTCCTTCTCTGCTCTAGTAGATTTATTAGCTATGCACTACATACATCCAGTATCTCACTACTTGGTCATTACTGTATAACCGTTTTATTGTTCATTATTACCTTATTAGCATAAGCCATGTCACTTTATTTTATTTCACTTTGACATTAAGTCGTTTTAGTATCTGTCACTTTGACTTTGATATTTTGTGCCACCTGTCACTTTGATAGTAGTATTATTTGCACAATTCTCACTGCACTGGTGTTATTGTATGTACCATCAAGTGTACTGTGATTGCATT
>JANRMT010062842.1:30005263-30027391 GCA_026402145.1 Polypterus bichir lapradei
TATCTATCTATCTATCTATCTATCTATCTATCTATCTATCTATCTATCTATCTATCTATCTAGGTAGGTAATATATCATGGGTGAATTCTCTCTAATCCCCCCAAGATATATAAAGTATGTACTGTATGTATGTATGTATGTATGTATGTATGTATGTATGTATGTATGTACTGTTTGTATAGTTGCAAGGCTGTGCAAGCAGAATTACAGGAAGTTAATGGGTAGGCAGTGTTCTTCACAAACAGAGTGTGTGTTTGTTAATCCCATCAAAGCAAAGCCTAAAAGTGTTTATTTAAATGATTTGGACAATAAATATAAATAAAAACACATTTATGCTCTTTATTGCAGCCTAGTATTTTTTTATTTATTTCTTTTCAGTTTCACTCTTGCTTCATAACTGATTCTATGAGCCTTTCTAAGGTAGAGTTTGGCTGCAGTTTATTTTGTGGTTATAAAAGTTGGGAATATAACAATATAGAGTGAAATTAGGAAGTATTCAGACCCCTTTATTTTCTTCACACTTTACTGTGTTACAGATTTATTTTTAAAAGGATACATTTGCCATGTTTGCCATCAGTCTACATTCAATAACCCTTAATGGCAAAGTGAAAACATGTTTTCAGAAAGGTTTGCAAATCCAAAAACTGAAATCTCTCATTCATTTATGCTTTAATTCAGTACTTTTCAGAATTACCCAACCCCACCCCCCAAATAGAAGCAATTACAGCTTTAAGTTTTCTTGGGTAAGTCTGAACAAGCTTTGCATACCTGGATCTGGGAAGTTTATCCAAATTTTCATAGGTGATCCCTATAAGCTCCATTAGATTGAATGAGAAGCATCTGTACACTGCCAGTACAATCTGGGGATTCCACTATTGATTCAGTGTTTGCTAAACACTGAAATCTTACCTTTTTTACTATAGAAAAATACAATAAATGTGCTATGGAGAATGCTATCAATTAGGATATGCAATTGTGAAATTTTGTAATTCTGACCATCATCATCCAGAACAATCACATTTCCCTTCACGAGACATACACACTTAGTATATGCAAAGCTAAAATGGCTGTTTTAATATGCAGATTGTGGTAATTGCAGCCACGCATTAATTTACCATTCTGCCATAGACCAGTGCCGCAGCTCTAGCTAGTTATGAGCACAGAAGGCTGAAGCATGCACGTCCTGCTGTCCACCAAGAACCAACACCTCCAGTTTATTTGTTTCCTATAACAGCCTCCACCGGAAGGGCTGCTGCTACACAAGCAGATAACCACTCTTAGTCTGTGAAGCACTTGTGGAATCCAAAGGGTTAATTAGGGGGGTTTGTTTTTTGCTGCTTAAAAGACAGTGTGGGCTGCAGGGGGCGCACCAGCCACCCAAACCTGACACAGACAGACACCAGGACACAAGTGTCAGCATACCACACGTTTCTTATAAGTGGGGAAGGGCTTCTCTCTTGCTGTCCACAACCGCACAGTACAAAGCTCTAATAAAGCAATAATAACCACAGTACTTTTGAATTCTTACCCTTTTCTTTCTTTCTGTCTCTTGTTCCTGTTTGCCTCCACTCCTCCTCAGGCAAGCTTTGTCTTTTCCCTTCTGACTCTGACTCCTGGAGTAGTGGTAGTTCGCTCCTTTTATAGAGAACCCGGAAGTGCTCCAGGTGTCCCATGATCTCCTTCCAGGTTTGGTGGCATTCGTGCCATAAAGGCCTCTGCTATTTCCCCCTGGCAGCATTCACGGAACCAAACCTGGTTGCAGCGAGCTCCAACTCCCAGCATGCCCTGTGTGAATGGAACCCCAGCAACCCATGGAGGCTATCTCTAATATACCGGGGGAGATAATGCCTTAACCAAACTCTCTCCCTCGGTCCTTCCACCATAAACGTGTCCCGGCCGAGCAAGGACCCTGGCCATATGCGACAACTGGCATGAATAGATTATCGTTGAGAAAAATACTGTATTGACAAAAAGACTATGGGAAGACAGTTGTTATAGTCACAAAAACAAATACATAAATAGAAACCTCAGCAGGATTGTCAGGTGTTCTTTGTCTTCATTCCTCATCCATCCATCCTCTTCCGCTTATCCGGGGTTGGGTCGCGGGGGTAGCAGCTTAAGCAGAGAGGCCCAGACTTCCCTCTCCCCGGCCACTTCTTCCAGCTCTTCCGGGAGAATCCCAAGGCGTTCCCAGGCCAGCCGGGAGACATAGTCCCTCCAGCATGTCCTGGGTCTTCCCCGGGGCCTCCTCCCGGTTAGACGTGCCCGGAACACCTCACCAGGGAGGCGTCCAGGAGGCATCCTGATCAGATGCCCAAGCCACCTCATCTGACTCCTCTCGATGCGGAGGAGCAGCGGCTCTACTCTGAGCCCTTCCCGGATGACTGAGCTTCTCACCCTATCTTTAAGGGAAAGCCCAGACACCCTGCGGAGGAAACTCATTTCAGCCGCTTGTATTCGCGATCTTGTTCTTTCGGTCACTACCCATAGCTCATGACCATAGGTGAGGGTAGGAACGTAGATCGACTGGTAAATTGAGAGCTTTGCCTTACGGCTCAGCTCTTTTTTCACCATGACAGACCGATGCAGAGCCCGCATCACTGCGGACACCGCACCGATCCGCCTGTCAATCTCATGGTCCATTCTTCCCCCACTCGTGAACAAGACCCCGAGATACTTGAACTCCTCCACTTGGGGCAGGATCTCACCCCCAACCCTGAGAAGGCATTCCACCCTTTTCTGGCTGAGGACCATGGTCTCAGATTTGGAGGTGCTGTTTCTCATCCCAGCCGCTTCACACTCAGCTGTGAACCGCTCCAGAGACAGCTGAAGATCACGGCCTGATGAAGCAAACAGGACAACATCATCTGCAAAAAGCAGTGACCCAATCCTGAGTCCACCACACCGGACCCCTTCAACACCCTGGCTGCGCCTAGAAATTCTGTCCATAAAAGTTATGAAAAGAATCGGTGACAAAGGGCAGCCCTGGCGGAATCTAACTCTCACTGGAAACGGGCTCGACTTACTGCCGGCAATGCGGACCAAGCTCTGACACCGGTTGTACAGGGACCTAACACCTCTTATCAAGGGGTCCTGTATCCCATACTCCCGGAGCACCCCCCACAGGATTCCCCGAGGGACACGGTCGAATGCCTTTTCCAAGTCCACAAAACACATGTAGACTGGTTGGGCAAACTCCCATGCACCCTCCAGGACTCTGCTAAGGGTGTAGAGCTGGTCCACTGTTCCGCGACCCGGACGAAAACCACACTGTTCCTCCTGAATCCGAGGTTCGACTATCCAAAGGACCCTCCTCTCCAGAACCCCCGAATAGACTTTTCCAGGGAGGCTGAGGAGTGTAATCGCTCTGTAGTTGGAACACACCCTCTGGTCCCCCTTTTTAAAGAGGGGGACCACCACCCCAGTCTGCCAATCCAGAGGCACTGTCCCCGATGTCCATACAATGTTGCAGAGACGTGTCAACCAAGACAGTCCTACATCATCCAAAGCCTTAAGGAACTCCGGGCGTATCTCATCCACCCCCAGGGCCCTGCCACCAAGGAGTTTTTTGACCACCTCGGTGACTTCAGTCCCAGAGATGGGAGAGCCCACCACAGAATCCCCAGGCTCTGCTTCCTCATTGGAAGGCATGTTAGTGGGATTGAGGAGGTCTTCGAAGTACTCCCCCCACCGACCCACAACATCCCAAGTCGAGGTCAGCAGCGCACCATCCCCACCATATACAGTGTTGACACTGCACTGCTTCCCCCTCCTGAGACACCGGACGGTGGACCAGACTCTCCTCAAAGCCGTCCGAAAGTTGTTCTCCATGGCCTCTCCAAACTCCTCCCATGCCCGAGTTTTTGCCTCAGCAACAACCGAAGCCGCATTCCGCTTGGCCTACCAGTACCTATCAGCTGCTTCCAGAGACCCACAGGACAAAAAGGTCCTATAGGACTCTTTCTTCAGCTTGACGGCATCCCTCACCGCCACCAGCGGGTTCGGGGATTGCCGCCATGACAGGCACCGACCACCTTGTGACCACAGCTCCGGTCAGCCGCCTCAACAATAGAGGCACGGAGCATGGCCCATTCGGACTCAATGTCCCCCACCTCCCTCGGGACGTGGATGAAGTTCTGCCGGAGGTGGGAGTTGAAGCCAATTCTGACAGGGGACTCTGCCAGCCGTTCCCAGTAGACCCTCACAACACGTTTGGGCCTACCAGGTCTGACCGGCATCTTCCCCCACCATCGAAGCCAACTCACCACCAGGTGGTGATCAGTTGACAGCTCCGCCCCTTTCTTCACCCGAGTGTCCAAGACATATGGCCGCAAGTCCGACGACACAACCACAAAGTCGATCATCGAACTGAGGCCTAGGGTGTCCTGGTGCCAAGTACACATATGAAGTCCCTTATGTTTGAACATGGTGTTCGTTATGGACAATCCGTGACGAGCACAGGAGTCCAATAACAAAACACCGCTCGGGTTCAGATCGTGGGGGCCATTCCTCCCAATCACGCCCTTCCAGGTCTCACTGTCATTGCCCATGTGAGCATTGAAGTCTCCCAGCGAAACGAGGGAATCCCCAGAAGGTATGCCCTCTAGCACCCCCTCCAGAGACTCCAAAAAGGGTGGATACTCCAAACTGCTGTTCGGCGCATACGCACAAACAACAGTCAGGACCCTTCCCCCAACCCGAAGGCGGAGGGAGGCCACCCTCTCGTCCACTGGGGTAAACCCCAATGCACAGGCTCCAAGTCGGGCGGCAATAAGTCTTCATTCCTCCTTCACTGAAATAAGTTTTTGTGCATTTGTTATGTCTCTCATGGATCCTTATCATTTAGCTTTGGAGAGAATGAGAGAGACATTGTGATACTACAGTGAGATTATATTAAGTGAAATATTTTACTGGGCCTTTGCAATGCAGGCATATAAATGAGGAAATTATAAATAATTACCAGACATACTGTATAGACTTTCACTGGCTTCTGGTTTTCTGGAGGTCACACATTCGCTCATTTAAAAATAATGCAGATACACAGAGGAATTGGAAGAGGGCTGGTGAACTCATCATTCGCCTCTCACATTTCCAATTTTCATGACACTGGGATAGATCCTCTGTCCTTTTGACATGAATTAAAGTTTCAAGCCCCTGAGTACAATAGATAATAGCTGGACAACTCTTAGTGATTTTATTTTATCTGAAGGAAAAAAAGTAATAGCAAAGATGGCTTTAAAATAATTTGTCAGGGATCTGTGTAAAGCTTTGATAGTGCAAGACATAAGGTCAAAATAATTTCTGTGGCATTTCCAAACTACATTGGTGTCTTCTCTTAAATTCAGATAATCTCCTGCACAATGTAAGGCACTGCTCTGTACAAATATTGAGGTTTCATGAAGTTGTCAGATATTTCTCAAGTAAAGTTTGCTCTTAATGTAAACCTTACCATAATAATTGGCAACACGCTATATAGCCTTTCAAAATACAAATAATTCTAAAACGGATCATTTGAACTCTCCATTATAAATTTCACTGTGCTCATGTTAGGGCATCTGAATGATATTGATGCTGTAAAATTTTTAATTCTTTTTTATTTTCTGAACAACATTATGCACTTAATCATAATGTAAAGGCACTCTATAAAATAAAGACAGATTCCAGCATACTGTATATTCAGCTAAAGAGCTTTTCTTTTTCAAAACTTATATAGCTACTGTATTTTTATTTTCAATACAATAAATTACTTACCTCTGTTAGAATTTTCACAGATTGTGAAACTATTAAGAATATATTTGATAACTGTGACAAGCTCAGGGAGCCGTACATGTACAGTACACAAATATCAACGTGTTAAATTAAAACACTAGAGGCAGAATGGTAGCTTTGTGAGTAATGATCTGCACTATTATTTGGAAGGATTCCAGTTCAAATCCTGTTACTGCAAGAAGGGATCCTACTCCGTTGGACACTTCAGTAAGGCCCTTAACCTGAAAATTGCTCCGGGGTGCTGTACAATGGCTGACCCAGCACTCTAACCCAAAAGATCATGCAAAAAAAAAAACATTTTTGTATAGGGGTTAACAAAATATATAAAATAAAAAAAAAATTAAACAACAATTAGCAAAACACATAAACACTATTTTATGCATATTCCTATGTATACAGTACACCGATAAAAACCACATCAATAAAACTGCTGACAAGTGAAGTGAATAACATTGGCTATCTCGTTACTATGGCACCTGTCAAGGGGTGGGTGGGATATTGTTGGCAGTAAGTGAACAGTCAATTCTTGAAGGTAATGTGTTTTGAAGCAGGAAAATTGGACAAACTTAAGGATCTGGCAATAATAATAATAATAATAATAATAATAATAATAATAATAATAATAATAATAATACATTTTATATATTTGTAGGCGCCTTTCTAAACACTCAAGGACACCGATCAATAGACAAAACACAGATTAAAAACAAAAGTGAAATATAGAAGTTAAAATCAGACAGAGCAATTGTAATCAAAAAGAAAAAGCAGTCTTAAACAAATGAGTTTTAAGTTTAGATCTGAAAAGTGAAAATGATTCAATATTTCTAAGCACAGGTGGTAGTGAGTTCCAAAGCAAGGGCCAAACTGTGACACCTAAATGAATGGGTCAGAGTATCTCCAAAACAGCAAATGTTGTGGGGTCTTCCTAAAAATAAAATCACACATTGGTTAGACCAAAAGTGATCCAGGGAAGGACAACCAGTGAACCGGTGACAGGGTCTTGGCGCCTAAGACACATTGATGTGTATGGGAAGCAAATGCTAGCTTTCTGGTCCGACCCCACAAAAGACCTACTGTAGCACAAAGTGCTGAAAACCTATACTCGACTTGAGGAAAAGGTGTCAGAACTCATAGTACATCACAGCTTATGGGATTGCGTAGTCACAGACCGGTCAGAGTGCCCATGTTGACCCCATCTAACCCCGAAAGAGCCTACAATGGGCATGTGAGTGTCAGAACTGGACCATGAAGCAATGGAAGAAGGTGGCCTGGACTGATGAAGCACATTTTCTTTAAACTCATGTGGATGTCCAGGTGCATTTGTATTGTTTATTTGGGGAAGAGATGGCAGCAAGATGCACTATGGAAAGAAGTTAAACCAGTGGAGGAATTGTGATGATCTGGGCAATGTTCTGCTGGCAAACCTTGGGATTTGGCATCCATGTGGATGTTACTTTCATACATATCTCCTACATAAAGATTTTTTCAGGTGATGTACACCCCTTCTTAGCAATAGTATTCTCTGATGTTAGTACCTATTTCAGTCTGAAAATGTGCACTGTCATAATACAAACATTATTCAGGAATGGTTTGAAAAACATGACAGAGTTCAAGGTGTTGACTTGGCCTCTAAATTCTCCAGATCTCAATCCAATTGAGCATTAGTGGCATGTGCTGGAGAAACATGTCTGATTCTTGGAGGCCCAACCTTGCAACTTTTAGGATTTAGAGGATCTGCTGCTAATGTCTTGGTGCCAGATCCCACAGGACAACTTCAGAGGTATTCTGGAGTCCTATGCCTCGACTGGTCATAGTCAGTTTGGCGGCATGCGGGGAACCTACGCAATATTAGGCAGGTGGTTTTAATGTTGTGGATGATCTGTATATATAGACAGTGTGGCTCAGCATGTGGTCATTTCTCCTGACAGCTTTAAGATACTGAGTCTGAAATCTTTTCTGGTCACTATGTTGTATATGCACATTTTCCCCATGTTCCCCAAATTATTCTAATAGATGAACTGGATCTGTATGTGGACATGAGTATGTGAGTGAACGTGCCTTATAATGAATTAGTGATCCTTTCAGGGTTAATTTTTAAATTGTGCCAGGAGCTCCTAAAAAAAACTGTTTCCCCACAATGCTAAAGCTTATTATTTGTAATAGAAGAAAACAAAGCTCAAGTGTGCATATTTACAATTAGCTCTAAACCTAACTTGATGCCAGCAGAATGATTTAACAGCAGCAGTTACGGTGAATTCAGAAAGTATTCCTAACCCTTCATTTTCTGCACACTTTATTTTTGTTTTAGATTTGACAAAATTTTTTATGATTGTATATCTTAATTGCTGCCTCGCAGTATGGAGACCTGGGTTCGCTTCCCAGGTCCACCCTGCGTGGAGTTTGTATGTTCTCCACGTGTCTGCGTGGGTTTCCTCCGGGTGCCCTGGTTTCCTCCCACAGTTTGAAAACATGCAGGTTAGGTGCATTGGGGATCCTAAATTGTCCCTAGTGTGTGCTTGGTGTGTAGGTGTTTGTGTGTGTCCTGTGGTGGGCTGGCGCCCTGCCCGGGGTTTGTTCCTGCCTTGCGCCCTGTGTTGGCTAGGATTGGCTCTAGCAGTCCCCCAGGACCCTGTAGTTAGGATATAGTGGGTCGGATAATGGATGGATATCCTAATTGATAACATTCTCCATAGCAAATTTATTGTAGTACAAGAGTGAGACTTCAGTGTTCAGTAATCACTTGGACACTAATGGTGCCTCCTAGTGTGACTACTGGGTATTTCACATATTAATTTAAACCTTTGTTGCCAAAAATTTTAAATTGAGTAGTTTATTCAACCTGAGCTCGATGACCTTCTTATCTGAAGGGGGTTTTGTTCAACTTTTTTACAAAAAACAAGAGAATGGGTTTTGGATTATGTACTGTACACAACTCAAGGATAGCTTTGAAAATTAAGAACAAATGCATTAGAAAATTAACCCAGGATGCACTTCTTCTCACAAAGTGCCATGGGAATCTATGATTTTCAGTCTAATAATTCATTTACTTGAAGGAGAGATGGTGGCTGCTTTCAAATATCTGTATAAGGTAGTGGGTAACCTTGCTATGAGCTAATGAAAGAACTATGATGGACAGAGTACTCTCCTCTTGTTTCTAAATGTCTTTACAATCTTCATCGTAAACACTTAATGTTTTTTATTATATTGTGTACTTGTATTTGTGCTGGTCCTTGTCATGGTTTATTTCCTGCTTTGTGTTCATTTTTGCCAAAATCAGCCCTACCTCTGTGCAAAT
The DNA here is from genome assembly GCA_026402145.1 of Polypterus bichir lapradei. Classification (NCBI taxonomy): domain Eukaryota; kingdom Metazoa; phylum Chordata; class Cladistia; order Polypteriformes; family Polypteridae; genus Polypterus; species Polypterus bichir. The sequence goes on from JANRMT010062842.1 coordinate 30,014,329, forward strand.
ATGAACTTGATTAAGCAAGCTAGGAGCTGAATAGACGGATGTATGTATCTACATAGTAAGTGTTAGAAATATACTAGATATACAATGGACATATACAGTACCTTCAGTGTTTTTAGTTTTTAATTAAATATGATTTACTGTACATTACTGTACCATAAAAGGTCATACTTTATATAGTTATCACATTTATTGGCATTTGCTGAAAGCTTTTGAATAACATAAATAATTAATAAGAAATAACCCTAAAAAAACACTCCAGGGGAGGTCTCCATTTTCTTTAGCAAAATTTCTTTAAAAAGTAATCTTGCTGTTCTTAGAGAGGATAACTAAAGGATCAGTTCAACAAAATAAGTATGAAGCACAAGGTCAATATTATAAATGCTTTGTGCATAGATTGTCTAATTTAAATTTATATAAGACTATGGAAACCTGCATTTAAAACAAGTCATTTAAAGATACTGTTTTTATCCCTTGTTGACATTAGTCTTGCTTTGTGACACTGCTAGTAAAATACCTGTCAAGACAAAATACAATGAACAATAAATCTGTTGGGTTTTTCATTTGAATAACTTTGAGGATGCGGACACGGATGATCTGAATGGAATCTGCATCTTGTGGGAAGTAAGTTTACTGAGCAGATCCAGGTAGTTGGGTCCACATTTTAGTAGCTTTTCTATGAGCCTGAGTAGCGCACTGTGACCACCAAAATGTTTGCTTCTTCAGTTTTTTTGTTTGTCTTTCTTTCGTCATCTGAGTTTTGGACCTCCATTTGATGCACTCTATATTTTGATTGACCCTTATCAACAATTACAATTATATGCACCTTTGATTTCAGTATTACAGCTTTGAAGCTTTCCTGTTATAATCTTGATAAAAATAAATTAATCTTTGTCCCACAGTGACACTGCCATTCTGAAATAAGAAATACGGTATTGCACTGATATAATTGCACAGACATGAACAAGCAAATTATGTATGCTGATTCATCAAATGCATTGAACAAATCATTAACAGCACATAAAAATATATGTAGTAATTTAATAGTAGAAAACCAATTTATTAACATTACTAGTTCAACCGAAAAACACAATTTTTTTTTTTTTACTGTATACTAGGTTATTGTCTGTTTCATCTTTTATTCAAAAGTTATTGCAAACAAAAACATAAATACCCTTACACTGAGTATTTAAATAGGTCATGAAACCATTAATAATATTTGAACATGGATGAGATCGTATGGTACCTACAAGTTGCAGCTTGCAGTTAAAAATGTTAAGCCAGATGTTTTGCAGTTATTGTTGCCTTATGTAGTCAAGCAATGGCAACAATGAGCAATTCAACCAAGAGGGCTGAACTTGATTTTCGTCTTTGTGGGTAGTTGCAAGTAAACTAGGGGTATTAGTTCACTGTACACACTTGTTATGTGCTGTTCTTCATCACTGTGCACTTTGGGTTAAGGATTTATTGCAGGAGTGCTAAAGTAGTGGCATTCAGATCACCAGGTTTACTTCATTGATCAGAGATTTCTGTCAGTCAGGAATTAAATTCAATTATCAGTTTTTCATCCATCATCCATCCTTTTCCACTTATCTGAGATCGGGTTGCGTGGGCAGCACCTTGAGCAGAGATGCCCAGACTTCCCTCTCCCTGGCCACTTCTTCTGGCTCTTCCGGGGGAATCCTGAGGCGTTCCCAGGCCAGCCGGGAGACATAGTCCCTCCAGCGTGTCCTGGGTCTTCCCCGGGGCCTCCTCCCGGTTGGACGTGCCCAGAACACCTCACCAGGTAGGCATCCAGGAGGCATTCTGATCAGATGCCCAAGCCACCTCATCTGACTCCTCTCGATGTGGAGGAGAATTGGCTCTACTCTGAGCTCCTCCCAGATGACCGAGCTTCTCACCGTATCTTTAAGGGATTTATTATGTACACAAGCTAAAGACAAAGCCATGCTACTTCTTTCTATTATCATATTCTGATAGGAACCTGAAGACCATCACCTAGAAATAACTTTTAAACAACGATTACAAAAAAACATCTCTCTATTCACCTCTGTCCCTTTTAAATCCTAAATAACTATACTCTCTATTGATAACATATTCATTTACTCTTCAGAGTACAAGGATAAATTAAAGACAGTTATTAAGAAAACGGTATCACTTTAGTTCAGGTAATGCAAAAATGCATCTGTTATTCATTTACTCTTACGTGACAAGACCTTAACAAAGGCTTCTTTTAGTGTTAATGACACTTACAAAACATCAGTAGAGAGGCTATTCATCAATGCAATGTGGTCTATTAAAATAACTTCACTTTGTATTCATTTTCAGATAAAAGTTAAATAATATTTCACATTTAATAGTCAGAAACTGCCTTCATACTTCTGGTCTTAGGTGCACACTGAATAGTGCAGAGATTACTGCGTCCGATTACACGTCAGTGGGGTCATGATTCAAGTGCTACTAATATTATTAATGTTAATATGCAAAAATACAGATTACCCCAAAATAAATAAATAACTCCCCACATTTCTTAGACTACACAGGCCACATGCTGCCTGTCAGGGGTAGGACACATGGAGACTGCTGTAGGACTTGTTGATTTCAACTTGTTATGAATCACAATGCTGTACTGGCATAACAGCCTAAAAGCAGAATTGCCTCATTATATTATGAACTTGAATATAATTTCACTAACATTAAAGCCACTCAAGATGAATGATGTTACAGTTGAGTATAATTTCTTAAAGAATGATTTGTTTATGAATATAGACAAACACTGGGATAGATATAGTAGTTTAGGAAGGATGTTCATTTTGACTGTATTAATTCCCCCTGCTAAGGCGAGATGAAGGGTGGATCATTTGTTAACATCTTGTTTGATTTTAACCACAGTACTTTATATTTATAGAGCTATTTATATTTACTTGCAATGGTTATGCCCAGATATTTAAACTGTTTTGATATTATGAACACTGCGGTGGGTTGGCACCCTGCCCGGGATTGGTTCCTGCCTTGTGCCCTGTGTTGGCTGGGATTGGCTCCAGCAGACCCCCGTGACCCTGTGTTCGGATTCAGCGGGTTGGATGATGGATGGATGGATAGATATTATGAACAAGTAGCTATCCAGTCTAATATGATGTGCTAGAGAATTCACTTGGAAAGACACTTTTATTGAGATCAATTCTGAAACAAGATGTCTTGTTAAATTTTCCTAACAGGTCTCAGACTAATGGCAGAGTCCGGTACGTAAAGCACCATATCGTCTGCATGAAGTGATATTTTGTATTCAAGTCCTTCTGTGTTAGTCTCTTCTTTATTTTTGGTTTCTTCCAGAGATTAATAGCCTGTGGCTCAAGGGCTAATGCAAAAAGGATTGGCAATGGTGGGCGATCTTGTTGAGTACCTCGTTCTAATCTGAAGTCATCTGAGTTTGTGCTATTAATGAGATTGAGACTGGGTCTCCAGGACTCTAAACAAATCCAAATCAGTGATATCATCTACTGTTAAATTCTGCTCCATACTTGTAGTTTTTTTTATTTTTTATACTGTATTGAGGATTTGTTCTGTTCTGTGTATTGTATTGTATTGTATTGACCCCCTTCTTTTTGTCACCCACTGCACACCCAAGCTACCTGGAAAGGGGTCTCTTTTTGAACTGTCTTTCCCAAGGTTTCTTCTATTTTTTCCCTACAAGGGTTTTTTTTTTGGGAGTTTATTCATGTCTTCTTAGAGAGTCAAGGCTGGGGGGCTGTCAAGAGGCAGGGCCTGTTAAAGCCCATTGCAACACTTCTTTTGTGATTTTCAGCTATACAAAAAATAAATTGTATTGTATTCAGTAAATCGAGAATATATTCTGACCTCTTCACTTTCTGCATTTTATTGTGCTATAGATTTAATTTGGAATGGTTACGTATTACATTTTTGTCAATCAATCTACACTCAGTATCTAATAATCCATCCATCCATTATCCAACCTGCTATATCCTAACTACAGGGTCACGGGGGTCTGCTGGAGGCAATTCCAGCCAACACAGGTCGCAAGGCAGAAAACAAACCCCAGGCAGGGCGCCAGCCCACCACAGGGCACACACACACACACACATCCACACCAAGCACAATTTAGGATCGCAAATGCACCTAACCTGCATGTCTTTTGACAGTGGGAGGAAACATATAAACTCAACGCAGGGTGGACCCGGGAAGTGAACCCGGGTCTCCCAACTGCGAGGCAGCAGCGCTACCCACTGTGAAACATTTTCAAATTTATTAAAGAACAATAATTGAAATTTCTGAATCCACTGTAATTTTGTTTGAGACATACTGCTTATATATAATACTAGCTAAGTTTCCTGTCAAACACAAGTAACAGAATACATTTAAAAATATTTGATATTTGCTATCTCTTGCCTTATGTGTACCCTTAGAATTCCTCCAGGTCTTTCTACAGTATTCTCCTGTGTCTCAGCCTATTTTGTCTGGCACTTTCAATCTCTGTCTGGTTTGCCTTAGCAGCCAAAGCCAAACTGACCAATTAGACCAAAGCCACAATGACCAATCAAATTGCTCAGAGGGACTGGACACACACATACACCCACACAGACAGTAGTATTTTATTATTTAGTACTAGACATTAAGCCTGTTACAATAACGGTTGCTAGAACAGTAGTGCATAAACATTAGTAGGAACAGTCTATAATAAATGGCAAGGGACCTTGTATGTGGCTGTAATATGCGTCACTGTATTGTGTGCCTTTAATTTTCTCTCTCAGTAATACTGGTTTGTATTTCCATAAAGTTTTTAAGCACAAATATAGTTAATTATACCATTGAATGCACAGCGTAATAGTAAACTAAATGTAAAAACATTGAATAACACTAAGAAAACCGTGAACAACAGAGAAAACTAACACTGCAAGAGTTCGTGCTATAGCCTTACGACCCGCTCGCTAAAAACATTTTTTTAATGAGTTTTAAGCACAGGGGAAAAAATGAACATTTGAAAAATCCGTCATTTAATAAACAACCAAGAAAACTAACATTGCAACAATGCACGCGCACGCCTGTGTGTGTGTCTCTCTCGCGGGCCTGCGTGTGTGTGTGTGTGTGTCTCTCTCGCCTGTGTGTGTGTGTCTGTCCGTCTGTCTGTCTCTCTCGCGCCTGTGTGTATTTGTCTCACGCGTGCCTGTGTGTGTGTGTCTGTCTGTCTCGCGCGCGTGTGTGTGTGTCTGCCTGTCTCGCGTGTGCCTGTGTGTGTGTGTCTGTCTCATGCGCGCCTGTGTGTGTGTGTCTGTCTCGCGTGCGCCTGTGTGTGTGTGTCTGTCTTGCACGCACCTGTGTGTCTGTCTCGCGCGCGCCTGTGTGTGTGTGTGTCTCTTTTGCGCACTCACCTCTGTGTGTCTCTCTCTCTGCACACACAGGGAATGCACAGGAAGAGACTGAACACGTGCCATGTGGCCCCGCGCATACGCACTTCACCAGAAGATACACACGGACACCTGGACGCACACAGGGGTTTTATTAAAGAGGATGCGTCATAAGCACAACTATATACTTGATATATAATATACTGCTTTTGTGGGCCTTTGCTGCTTCCATTCCTTGTTACATTTAAAATGAATTAATCCTGCCTTATATCCAATGCAGCCCAGGCTAGTATCATCTAATGAAATAAATGGGTTTTAAATAGCTGGATGAATGATCTTTTTCTGTTTAAATTCCACTTTTATAATTAAAATTGAGCATTTTATGTTCCTCCTTCAGGTAACCTTCCCAGTACGGATATTTAAACTGCTAGGTGTGGAAACTATAATAGTAACGAATGCATCAGGAAGTCTTTCCCAGGATTTCAAAGTAGGAGACATCATGATTATCAAGGATCACATTAATCTACCTGGCTTTGCTGGACAACATCCATTATGTGGGCCCAATGATGAAAGGTGTGTACAATCATGATTACCTATACAAATAAAAGTGTAGATAACAACAGTTGTACAGATTACAAGGTGTCATAAAGCCATAGAAATTAAAGATTTACAGGTTGTTTTATGTATCCTATATTTTTATCCATCCATTTTTAAACAATGGTTATATAAAAGGGCAGAGAGTTTATACCTTTAAATTTGCAAATCTAGTGCAAATCAGCCACTTTGAAGAACGGAAGATGCATTCTGACCTTGCAGAGTTTGAAATCAGCAAATCTATAATGTTTAAAGTACAGTTTGTCTTTCAATGCTACAGTTGTGAAAAGTAAATGAGCTTTGTTATTTACAGCTACAATTACAACTTATTTCATTTTTATAGTGCTCTTCACTAAGTTAAGGTGCAGAGCACTGTGAACAATTCTCAGTTCAAATGCAAGTATAGATTTTACTAATAACTAAATACAGAACTAGCACACACAAATATAGGCTTGTTAAAACACACAGAGAACAAGAAAGAAACTGCTTAAACATAAATGGTAACCAACAATATCTGTTGTGTAATAACCAGCCTCGACACGCACAAAAAGAGGCCACCCGTATATTGACCCTGGGTGTAAAAGGATATAAATAATCCCACTGATGTGCATAGAACAGAGTTCAAGACTGAGCAGAGAAGGAAGTGGTCTGTTATTTAAGGCAGGAGACCAGAAGTGATGTCATTGAGGGCCGGAACCAGAAGTGATGTCAGTATTGGGGCTGGAAATGGCAGTGACGCCAGTCTTGGGGACTGAACAGGGTGTAGACTCTTCGAGGTTGAATCAGGCAGAATCTCCCTTATTTGGTCTGCAGAGGAAACAAAGAAAGGTTTAGTACACCCCACCACCCCCTGGCCTGGCGTAGATTTACCTTCACTTGGTCCATTCAGGTTTCACCTATGTGCACGTGTGTGACACTGTCCATTAATGAACTGAAGAACTATGGCCAGTTGACAACGAAGGAGATTAAAATTGTAAAAGAGAAAGTCAAAAACAAACTCAGACACAGTCACAGTGCTGAAGACCTTAGCCAACTAGCCATCTACCCTCACTCCCAGGCATTTTATAGTGTAGTCTGTGCTGGGCCATCCAGTCTAATGAGAGAATATTTCTATCCAATGATTCCAAAGCTCCATTATCCAAGATATCTATATGCAGGACTGCAGCCTGGCAGTAGAGCAGTGTCGCGCAAAGTACCACATCCAGATACAGAGAAGAGAAACAGAATAGAGGAGGGTTAGTAATGGTTTAAAAATTCTGTATTACTTATATTTCAGTAGAAATAACTAACAAACAGAGATGCAATATGCACAGCTAATCAGCAGCTCTAGTTTTACTAAATGTAATTGATGAAATCAAGCATAACCTATACTACATTGTTCTTTTTGTACATTGAAACAATTTTCTTTTACTTTATTAATAACCAAACAGAAAAGAAAAGTGGTGTGATGGGTATCTGCAGAAGACTTTAAAAGATGGAGATGAAGGTTCACCATACTAGGGCAATCATGGAGCTGTGATAGTCAGAGGAAAGTCAGATTTGGAACAAAAGCGAGCAACAAAATCAAGAGAAAGGGAAGAAGGACATTTAGACATTATGAAGGAAGCTGGTATGAAAATGAAGTCAACACATCATTCAAGTTCATAGCTAAGCTCTGTCAGGGGTGACCTGTTGGAGATCAATTGTTTGTTCTAGTGGGGGCTCCCAGCTGGACACATAAACATTGGTGTACCAAACCTTATCTGCCAACCTTTTTGTGTTTTCAGTCAGTTTGTGTAGTCCCTGCTATTCATAGGTGGTTCATCAAAAAGGTGAGGGAAATGCTCAGAATAGAGTGACAGATTCTTGTCAATGTAGAGAAGGCTCAGAAATGAGTGCCAGGTAGACTCTAAAGCTCTTCTAAAGTTTTTGATAGTTTGTAAGAAAAGGCAATTCTGATAACCTTAACTAAATTTGTGCAAACAAAAAATGACTATTTGTGATGATTGGGAACAGTAATTCCCAGTTTGAAAATACAGAGGACTAGAAAAGCGTGAGATTTAATATTAGCCTTTTTGCTGCTGTACCTGAATAATTCAAGGGTGTCCCTTCACATTATGCTCAATGCCAAAGCAATATCTCAGTAGGAAGTACAACCATATACAGTGGTGTGAAAAACTATTTGCCCCCTTCCTGATTTCTTATTCTTTTGCATGTTTGTCACACAAAATGTTTCTGATCATCAAACACATGTAACCATTAGTCAAATATAACACAAGTAAACACAAAATGCAGTTTTTAAATGATGGTTTTTATTATTTAGGGAGAAAAAAAAATCCAAACCTACATGGCCCTGTGTGAAAAAGTAATTGCCCCCTGAACCTAATAACTGGTTGGGCCACCCTTAGCAGCAATAGCTGCAATCAAGCGTTTGCGATAACTTGCAATGAGTCTTTTACAGCGCTCTGGAGGAATTTTGGCCCACTCATCTTTGCAGAATTGTTGTGATTCAGCTTTATTTGAGGGTTTTCTAGCATGAACCGCCTTTTTAAGGTCATGCCATAGCATCTCAATTGGATTCAGGTCAGGACTTTGACTAGGCCACTCCAAAGTCTTCATTTTGTTTTTCTTCAGCCATTCAGAGGTGGATTTGCTGGTGTGTTTTGGGTCATTGTCCTGTTGCAGCACCCAAGATCACTTCAGCTTGAGTTGACGAACAGATGGCCGGACATTCTCCTTGAGGATTTTTTGGTAGACAGTAGAATTCATGGTTCCATCTATCACAGCAAGCCTTCCAGGTCCTGAAGCAGCAAAACAACCCCAGACCATCATACTACCACCACCATATTTTACTGTTGGTATGATGTTCTTTTTCTGAAATGCTGTGTTCCTTTTACGCCAGATGTAACGGGACATTTGCCTTCCAAAAAGTTCAACTTTTGTCTCATCAGTCCAAAAGGTATTTTCCCAAAAGTCTTGGCAATCATTGAGATGTTTCTTAGCAAAATTGAGACAAGCCCTAATGTTCTTTTTGCTTAACAGTGGTTTGCGTCTTGGAAATCTGTCATGCAGGCCGTTTTTGCCCAGTCTCTTTCTTATGGTGGAGTCGTGAACACTGACCTTAATTGAGGCAAGTGAGGCCTGCAGTTCTTTAGACGTTGTCCTGGGGTCTTTTGTGACCTCTCGGATGAGTTGTCTCTGTGCTCTTGGGGTAATTTTGGTCGGCCGGCCACTCCTGGGAAGGTTCACCACTGTTCCATGTTTTTGCCATTTGTGGATAATGGCTCTCACTGTGGTTCGCTGGAGTCCCAAAGCTTTAGAAATGGCTTTATAACCTTTACCAGACTGATAGATCTCAATTACTTCTGTTCTCATTTGTTCCTGAATTTCTTTGGATCTTGGCATGATGTCTAGCTTTTGAGGTGCTTTTGGTCTACTTCTCTGTGTCAGGCAGCTCCTATTTAAGTGATTTCTTGATTGAAACAGGTGTGGCAGTAATCAGGCCGGGGGTGGCTACGGAAATTGAACTCAGGTGTGATACACCACAGTTAGGTTATTTTTTAACAAGGGGGCAATTACTTTTTCACACAGGTTTGGAATTTTTTTCTCCCTAAATAATAAAAACCATCATTTAAAAACTGCATTTTGTGTTTACTTGTGTTATATTTGACTAATGGTTACATTTGATGATCAGAAATATTTTGTGTGACAAACATGCAAAAGAATAAGAAATCAGGAAGGGGGCAAATAGTTTTTCACACCACTGTAGATATAAGTCTCACTCCATCACTTGCTCCTGAGGCTCTGTTAGTTGGATCCTTTAGCTTTTCTGCATCTTGAAGCAATGAATGTACCCTTTGTATTATCGAGACAAAAACTTGTTTACAGTTCCAAGGTGTTGCAATTTGAGGTTTTTATCATTACTCATGACTTGAAGTCCTGAAATAAATGTAATAGCTGCTTTTGAGACTTCCTCTAGTGTTGTTCTGTCCTTTATAAAAGAAAGGGCACAAAAGGCCAGCAATAAGTGGAAGTGGCAGGTTGGGTAAAGTCAGTTAATGGCACATAGTGAGCGGTAATGGAGAAAATACAATCTCAGGACAACACCAGGGCTACCTGCAGCATTCATCTCCTTCTATGATGTACTCATCAGACCTTCTGTTGGCTGAGAGATGATGTACCCATTTGTAATGGGAAGCTTTATAATGTCTTTAAAGGTTTGGAATCCGCTTTCCTTGCATGTCTGATGCCTACAGTGAAGAACTGCGCAAACTAGCTCTTGACACCAGTGTCGAACTTGGTTACTCAGACTTTGTGCACGAAGGAGTGTACTGCATGGTCAGTGGACCCAACTTTGAAACTGTCGCTGAAGCCCGTATGCTGCACATTCTGGGAAGTGATTCTGTGGGTAAGTGTTTTACCAAGCCACATAATCTTTGTAAAGGTTTGCAGGTGTATAGGGTTACTATTGTCACATACTGAATGTACAAATTAATGTTTAATATCTCCATTTGCATTTTTTGTTTTGTTCTTCTGTGAAAATTGTTGGCAGTATGGAATATGCAGAGCTAAAGTCTGTTAAACCTTATAGTGGAATCATTCTCTCATGGTCCAAGATGTTGCCTATTTGTGGAGAAATAAGTATTGTATATGTAATTGTTCATATTATGAAATGAACTGTATGTAGTATATGTACAGTATAGTTAATGTAAATGTATAGTTTCATTGTGAATATTAGGAAAACAATAAAGTGTAGGAATATGAAATATTTTTGGTTGATTTATCTTTCCTTTAGATGCAATAGGTAGTAGGTTTTCCATTAGTCTGTCCTGCAACAGGCTTTAACTCTGTTAAGGGGGGTTGTGCTAAGTTATTACTGTTGAGCAGGATATGCAGCAACAGTTTTCTGATCATACTATTTCCATATTGTCTTTACATTAAGAAAGGTTGAGAAGTTAGTGTTATTTGTAATGGACATTGGGAACATCAGTTTTAACATGATAATTATATTTGTTATTTGGTTTAAGTCATGTAATAAAGTTCTTTACATTTTAAAAAATAAGTTATGAGTGATTTAACTCATCAGAATTTTTTGTCCTGCTTGAAGTGGCACTTAACATGTGCATTTACATAAATAATGAAAGTGATGACATAAGCACAGTGGCAGCATGTCAAATGATACACTGATCCTCCCAAGGTGATGTTCATCTGGATCCCCCCAGATCTTTCATGATTTCCTCTAGAATAGTCACATTATCTCATCTTCTCCTTGAATATGTGATATGCGATTGGTGACTATGAAATAATTTTCTTGTTGTGAAACAGACTGGAGGAGAGAGAGAGAGAGAGATAGAGAGAGAGAGAGAGAGAGAGAGAGAGAGCAACTGCAGGTGAGAGATATGATCAATGACTTACAGCTGGCATATCTTCATTTGTGAATTTTCCATCACTGTCTCAGCTTCTGTAGACACTTTGGTTTCACTAGGGTAGGTACATGTTAGCTTTATTGATTTAGACCACAACTACAGCATGTGCTTCACATGTTCTCCTACTCCTCATTTTATATTGTATTCATTTAAAAGATACAAATGTAAACTCTAACAAATACATTTCTATTGCTCTGAATAGAATACTGTGCTTACAGTACACCTGGAGCAAATAGAAATGAGCTCATTATTTATAAAAATACATTTTTAATTTTAAACATTAAAGAATCATGAATGACAAGTAGCACAGAGAAGTGCTGCTCAATGGGCCTAAAATTGTGTCCTCTTATCCACCTCAAAATTCTGTGTGTATTACATTCTCATCACATGTTCATTCCATTTCCCTAAAATGTTTTAGATGACTTTGTCTAAAATGACTCTGGACTCAGTGAGTACTGCCAATGAATGGACTTATGACAGGCTCTGCAGAGCATTCAACCCCTGCTTATAATCCTGCTAACACAGATTGCTCCGTGGTCATTTCCTCCAGGTTACTTGCATTTCTTTACAAGCAATTTACCACTTGCCTAAGGAATATATTATTCCCCTTTTGTGTCACTGAAATTTAGGACTTTAAGCTCCAAAAGTACAAGATGACTTGCCATTTAAATGGTTTTTGTTAAATTTGAGATCTTCTGGTTAGTGTTTTGGCTAAGCTGATAAAGGTTTTTAAAGAAAAAGAAACAGTTCTGGATAATTTAGAGCTGGGGTCCAGGTCAATGCATTAGTTGCCCAAATGTTTTCAGTACATTATACTTCCCAAATGCACAGTCATGCAAGCATGTATCAGTTGTTTATAGTCAGAATGTAGTTTTTAAATAGAAGTAGATCCTTTGGAGAAAATACCAAAGCAATAAGCTGACTACATGCAAATTTGGCAGGTGTGCTGAAATTGGAACATTTATGGCACACATAGATGAGGAGGAAAATTAAAAATAAAAGAGGGAGCACCATGCAATAAGAACAAGTGACATCATAAGAAAATAAAGTCTTAAAAGCCAGAAATATAATTTTAAAATTGCAAACTGGACAGGTGAACTAATAAGAAAGTGAAAGCTCAGTGAGTAGATTAGATGATGTGGCTCACCTGCATGATATTTTAGAAGTGTGGAAGGCAATTCCACCATACCTGCAATGCGATCACTTATCTAATTTGAGTCATTGAAACCCTGCTCCTTGCCGTCTTCAGTTTTCAGTCATTATATGCTCAGTATAGGTATCCTCTCATTTGTGAAAGTGGTTTATGTTTAGACAACTGGGACATTAGTGTTTTGTCAAAGAAGTTATCACTCACTGAAGTTGAAATGTATAAGAGGTTAACAATGGTTCGGCAATTTGAATTATTTGAGGTTTGTAAAGAACTCTGAGACTGTTCCTTATAACATAAATGAGATCTTTATTCTTATTTTAAGTAGAATAATACATCCTTTTATCTATCTATCTATCTTTTCCCACTGTGTAACTGTTGGTGGATTAGATTACTTCCAAATTTTTCCAATGTAGAAGGTATGTCTCTTTAGCAAATGAATTACAAGTAAATAGTGGCATTAGTGTGGCTTTGGACAGGAGAACAGATTAATAGTGACAACTAGTGAGCACTTCAGCATGGTAAAATGCCAAAACACGTCCACCAGGACAGGCCTG
>JANRMT010062842.1:30027491-30092257 GCA_026402145.1 Polypterus bichir lapradei
TATATATATATATATATATATATATACCTGTATATATATATATATATTTTTTTTTTTTTAATATATATATAAGACTAGGGGGCCTTGCCCCCTGCTGGCTTCGCTTGCCAACCCCCTGGCCAGCGCTACACGCTAGCCTCTTTGCGATTCTGCTGCTCGTGTATGGGGCTGTGGATGTACAATTTAAACAGAATTTAATTTTCATGTGAAGTGTTACATTTGCATCTACATGACATATAACTGCCCGTGTTTTCTGCATCTCTTCCAGAAAACTGCTGTTGCGGAAAATACTTAATAAAGAAGTTAAACAGGCAGGCAGGTTCAAGTCCTTTCATTCTTTTCCATTACATTGTCAAACAAGTTGTAGTTGTGATTTCAAGCATGCCTTCCTCTGCACCTATTAATTGCAATCAAAATAAAGAATATGTTGCAACATTATCTTTAGCAACCCTTGTATAACATTAATAGCTTTAATGTATGGTCATCCCAGAAATCCACTTTACATCCACTAGTGTTATTGCTGCAAAGACATTACAGATGATCATGCAAGGCCAATCTTTCTCTCTAAGTAGACACGGCTGCTAAGTGTTATTTTGCAAGCACTGTTTAAAATGTATATTCATTTCTATTGAGTCATGAAATCTATATAATATAATGGACAGGTTTAATGTTCTAATATCTAGAAGCAGCTGGGTTGCATAGGATTCTAGAAGTTTCAGCTTATATTGTAATGTTGTTAAAAATCTACTGGCACCTTTTTCATTTCTCCCAAGAAAAATCAGCTATACCATTCTATCTTGGTAAATGACTCTCATCTCATTTCTTTGAATACAGCTGTTTTTAAAAATGTCTCAATGTCTCAAATATGTTGATACTGTACAGTGTGACTGGCCATTCTACAGCACTGCCCAAGGAGTTACCTTTCTTCCTAAGCTTTCAGAAGAAAAGCTCCTAACTAAACCATAAAGAAATATCAAACTGAGTCGCTTACTTTCTTTGGATATCCCCTGCTGAGGTTAAATCTCGTTATCAATGTGGAATGAAAAAGTGAATTTCATTAGGCCTCAAGCAATTCACTCTTTTAAACGCTCTTTGAACGTGACTTGACTTGATCTTGCTGCTTTTTTTCTTGTGTCCTGAACAAACCTTCTAAGGCAACCATTCCTGCTGAACTCACATCACAAGTTTGATTTATAGAAAGATGTAAGATGTGTGTGCGTATGTGTGTCTCAATCTCTCTTCTTTTCCCTAAAAGAAAAACATTACCAATAGCCCTGAAATGATTTTCTGTAGTTTGTGTCTGGACCCTGGATTAAAACAGCACTGCATTCAATGTATTCTTTGAATCAAAAGGCATCCTGATCAAGACAGACTTGATCAAAGCTGACTCAGTGAGCACTGAGCAAGATGTTAAAATCAATTTGCAGCCATCATGGTATCAATGATATTCTTTCACTCCTTTACAATATAAATGCTGTCAATTTAATGAGCGATTGCATTCCTTTTTAATGCTACACATGTGTCTCCTGTGTGGTCAAGTACCTTAATTGGCATGATGCTTTCTTTAAGTGTAATTGGTTTTTTTTGATGTATTGATGTATGCGAAAAGTTTTCCTTAACATGGGTCTCATATTAACTATGCATGGCAGTGGTGTGTTTTACAGGTAAATACGTATTGTTCTGTCATTAACATTCTCTATGTTATAATCCCTTTAAGGTATGAGCACTATCCCTGAAGTGACTGTGGCAAAGCACTGTGGCCTGCGTGTATTTGGACTCTCGCTCATCACCAACAAAGTGCCACTGGACTATAGCAGTGAAGAGAAGGTCAACCATGAAGAGGTTCTCCAGATCAGCAAAATGAGGGCTGAAATGGTGCAAAGTTTAATCTATGCAATGATTGCTAAATATGACATAAATGAATTAAACCAATCTGTCCAAATGAATTGTCAAAATTAATAGGCCAAGGCTTCAAATTCACCAGCAGCACCCTGTACTCTTCCATTTAAAGCAAACTTATTTTATTATTTACAGCAACTGTATGTTTCAAAAGGAAAAAACAATCACCCTTCATGTAAATAATTTTATTTTTTTTACCTTTAGCCAGCAAGGTAGCACAATGGCACAAAGACTGGGTGTGCATAGTTCTTCTGTGAGTACTCTGCTTTTCTGTCCACATCCCATGATGTCAATGTCAATGATGTTCATTCTCAACTGTACAATACAAATGCTGATAATTCAATGACTGATCACATTTTTTAATGCTACACATACTTTTTCTTCCTCTTCTTCTTCCTCTTCATGTTTTTCCACTTCTTTGTGGGGTTGATGTGCTTGATCAACCTTCTCCATACAGCATGGTCTTTTGCC
This sequence comes from Polypterus bichir lapradei, assembly GCA_026402145.1. NCBI lineage: Eukaryota > Metazoa > Chordata > Cladistia > Polypteriformes > Polypteridae > Polypterus > Polypterus bichir. The sequence continues at coordinate 30,029,862 of JANRMT010062842.1, forward strand.
TCGCCCTCAGGCAAGCCATTTTCTTTCACATCTTCTTTTACTTTATCCATCCACTTCCACTTTGGCCTCCATTGCCTGCTATTCTCCTGTATTTCAATTCCTATCTCATTCCATCTCTTTTGCCAACATATTCATTGTCTGTCCTGGACTCATGTCCATACAACTTTGACCTCCTTTCCTGTACTTTCTTAGATGTCTCTCTCATTTTTGTTTTATCTCTATTTCCTTTTCTGTCCTTTTTTGTAACTCCACACATCCATCTCAAAATTCTCATTTCTTCCACATCTAACTTCTTCTCCTGTGCTCCCTTTACTGCTCATGTTTCAGCTCCATGCATCACTGCTGGTCTTACCACTGTCTCAAAAACCTTACCTTTAACCTTTGCCTTAATTCCTTGATTACAAAATACCCCTGATACCTTCTTCTAATTGTTCCAGCCACACTGCACTCTATGGGTTATCTCTGCATCTCATTTTCCATCCTGGGCTACTACTGATCCTAGATATTTACATTTATCCATTCTTTCCAACAGTTCTCCCTACAAGCTGAGGCCTGAGTTTTGTTGATCATCAAACCTCATATATTCTGTCTTCTTCCTACTTATCTTCTACCCTGTATCTCCCAGCACCCCTCTCCATTCTTCCAACCTCTTCTCCACTTCCTCTTTTCTGCTGCTACACAACACAATGACATCAGCAAAAAGCAAAGGTTGATTGCTCATTTATTCCATGGACTCAACAGAAGATCCCTGGAGCAGACCTACTCTAACTGGGATACTGTCAGTTTCTCACTACCTGATACACATCCTGGACAATCTTCTATTAATTAATCTGTGGATGAGTCGGGAGGTAACTTTTAAATTGTGCATTTAGGTCTTGCACCTAATGTCCAGTCCTCTCCTTCAATATTCATCTGCTGCTGCTCTGCTCATCATAAACAAAACAGATGAGCAATGTCAAAGCAGGACCTGAGATTTGTAATGAAAAATCACAGGATAAAAATAATTGAAACAGTATTATCCTTTCCAATTTTGTAGTGCATCCGGGTACTCCGGTTTCCTCCCACAGTCGAAAGACATGCAGGTTAGGTGGACTGACGATTCTAAATTGTCCCTAGTGTGTGCTTTGTGTGTTGGTGTGTGTGTCCTGCGGTGGGTTGGTGTCCTGACCAGGATTGGTTTCTGCCTTGCGCCCTGTGTTGGCTGCCGACCCACGTGACCCTGTGTTCAGATTCAATGTGTTGGAAAATGGATGAATGGATGGATGTGATTTTTTTTAGGTAAAGGTAGGGAGATTTCTGATTGTGCTACAACAGACAGAACTCATGCATGTCTTTATTTTATAATTTTAGAAGGAGGCATGGTACAGTTACACTAACAGAAGCCATGTATTTTTTTTCTTGCCTCCATCCATGGTTAATGTTATGTGAAAAATAAAAATTTGGGTAAACACAACTTTAACACTAACACAGACTGAAGAAAGCTCTAATCAACGCCACTCTTGTTGAATCTACTTTGTCTGCACAATGTTAAGATGTTCCCCACTGTATGTGTAAAGCAGTTTGTATAGGCTAGAGACGCAGTATTATGTGACATAAAATACCTCATTAGGATGAAGCTGTGTATATTACAAGTCCAGTGCAAATTCAGCTTCTCATTGGTTTTTTTTCACATTTGATGATTTTTGGCCTGACATGGTAATACAGTGGTTAGCATTTTTGCTTTCCAGCTCCCCAGCTCTTGATTTCAATACCATCCACTTTCTGTGGAGTACACACAACTGTTGTTGTGCCCGTGTGGGTTTTCCAAATACTCTGGATGCCAACCACATTCCAAAGACTTACATCTAAATTATCTGACAACTCTAAATTGGCAGTGTGTAGGTGAATGTGTTACTGCCACCATGAAGGTGCCCAATTCTGCAGACTCTGAATTGAAACTAAGAAGGCTGATGATGGGTTTATGACACTTCTTCTATCATTATCATTTTTCAATGATGTGAAGCTTTCATGTAATTACTAAACATGTCTTCAAAGTGAAAGATAGTGCTACACTGGATAAGCCTGTATAATCCAATAATCTGAAGTCATTCCAATTTCATGTTGTATATTTCCTGGATTTCCAAATACAAAAAAATCAGATTCTTAGTTAATTTAGAAATCATTTCTCCAGGCTTTTTTCTGATCTTGCCATTTTGGTGTAAGTGAGTGCTTGTTCACCACTAATTCCTGCCTTTTACACATGCTGTAGGGATAGACTCTGCCTTTCTATCACTCATAAAAACAATAAAAGCATAATAAACCTATTGAGGCCAGTAATTGCTCTATAAAATTCACGGTCAAAGTTTAGCATGACGAAACAGAGCTGGATAACCATCAGTTCCTAGTGAATATACTGCTGCCTTTATGTCCTTATTGTATTATCTAAGCAATAAGAAATTTTTAATATGTTGGCAAATTACATTTACCAACATTAAAGAATTAATTGAAAATGTCGAAATAATGTAATGAGCAAAAGCGGATATTAGATATTTTAGTAGAGCAGATTGACAGTCGATGTACTGTAGATAAGGACCAATCATTAACCTTGCAGACTGGATTCTCTCTGTGCAGTGCAGATCAGAAAGGGAAATGTCTTCAGCTCCAAGTTCATCAGGGATTATTTGGTAGAAAAATAGTAATGACTTGTTAAATACTGTATAAGATAGGCTGCAGGAATGTAACTTCACTGAAGACACAAACTTAGATCTGTTTTGCTGTAGCAGCATAATCAGGTTAATTCCTACACCATCATCTGTATACAGTATCTGATGAAAAGATGACAAAATCGGGTATGCATCCTTCCTCTTCTGAGCCAGCCATGTGTTTCAGTTCTGTTGGTTCCGGTGGGTTGGTTACGTGCATAGAATTATGCAATTTCAAAGAAAATCAAGGGTTTGCTATTTCAGACCTTACCATTAACTTACTTCTTCTTCATTTTTCGGCTGCTCCCATTAGGGGCTGTCACAGCGGATCATCTTCTTCCATATCTTTTTGCCCTCTGCATCTTGTTCTGTTCTCCTTCTTCTTCTTCAGCCAACAGTAGCCCAATTTCCGCCAGCACCCTGTTGGCTAACAGTACAGGTGGCGGTTGTTGTTAACCCGGGGCTCGACTGATCCGGTATGGAAATTTATATTGTTGTCCGCATATTGATTTGACAAAATTTTACACCGGATGCCCTTCCTGAATTAACCCTCTACATTTATCCGGGCTTGGCCCTAATCAAATGACACAATATCTTGCATGTATTCCAGATCTATTACTATGCAAATAATCACAATGTGTTATATAAAACTAAAAATTGGATACAAGTGCCTTCTAAATAAATATCTGTAAATGGATGGCTGATATCAATCACCTTGTTCTTGACCTTCCAGTTATTGAATTAGACATTGAGAACTTGTCTTCAATATCAACCATGTCTTCTGACCAAACAGGTAGCAAATAAACACAACTTCACTTTCTGTAAATTGACATCCTAGACATCATCATTTAGTCTGGTTCAAATTATAATTTTATAAGCCAATGCATTTTTCACTTCTTTCACTTCATCCTTTATGCTGCTTTTGCAGGTTATGGATCATTTGCATTTGTAACTGCAGCAGCAGATCTCAGCTGAGTGACCAGACCAATGTGTTTCATTTCTTTTTCATTTTCTTCTTCTGTATCCCCTGTAGAATCCAGTAAATTGGCCAAAATGGAATGCAGTTTCCCAAAATCGCATTTTGCTTCAGCAAGATGGATTATTAATTGTGAGCCTAGCTGAGCTTTGGTATTTTTACTTCTCTTTATTTACTCTGTGAATCATCCACATGTAGAACATTTCTTTATTAACAAATATGATACATAGGTGGTGAACTATACTACAGGTACAGGCATATATGAAAGCTTTTGCCAAAAAAAAGGTACATTGGTTTAAATATCCGGATCCTTATATTTGCATGCTGTCTTTACTGTATCATTCAAACACTTTGAAATTAAATAAAGATCGACTGTACCATGTGATAGTGTATGCAAATTATTATGGCCCAGTAATGCATCTTGTGTGCAGTTTGTTCTGATCATGGTTGAGGTAACAAACAGATGAACTGGGTAGGTGAGATTTCAGTTTCTTCATTAACAGATTCCTGGGTGGATTTAAGGTGTTTTTAGGTCAGCTCTGTTATGTGATCCCTCCAATGGATAACAAAAATTACACTTTTAATCAGAAAGTAACTGACTGGCTTGGAGAGTAAGTCTATTAACACTTTGAATAGCATATATTTGCACAGTTCACAGATAAGTCTGACTTTCCCTACTGCACTTATTAAGGAACATGACTCAATGGTATTTAATCTCCTCCACTAAAGCAAACCATTCTGTTTCCAGAGAAAAACCATCTCAGATTTGAATATCCTAGATGTCATAACACTGTAAGACTGTTCATCAATACAGTATATTGTTTTTTGACTTCACTTGGTCAACTCATTTTATATTTACAATATTTTCACATTTATTTATTTATTTATTCTGGTAACATCATTTAGTTTGTACTTTTTTGTATGGTTGCCATCATCCTTGCTAGGCTGTTGCCATTGGTTTTCAGTTGCTATGTCCAATGGCAGTCAGTTGACACAGAGGTCACATGATGTCTTATCTCATCACCCTCCTCTTATTTAAGAGGGTAGAATCCCATCAGTGTGTTTTCCAAGTACTGAATTCTCTTAATACACCCTGTAGCACATGGAGATAGTAAATCAAGTTAGTGCCAGGATTTTTACATCATTATTTACTCTTTCTTGGTGTTTTGCCTCTGGTTATCTATTTGGAATGCTTTTTCTGGTTATTTAGACCTTTTGTTCCCTTGACAATGATTTAGTCTACTTCTAAATATTTTCCTTCATTTTCTAGTATTTTCAGATTATATTCTGAATGCCTGCCGTGTCTTACTGTGTTCTGTACAGGAATATTGGGATTCAAAAACACAAAAAATGGGGGAGCCAACCATAAAACTAACAAAAGACAGACCTGCCTTTTCCACATTTCTGCACTAACTAACCAGGCTTCACCCTCATGCAGACTAAAATGGGACAAAGTCTTTTAAATTTCAAAATCTCAACAAGTGGCCAGAATTACAGAAGCGAAAAAATTGTTAGAAATGTCTTGTCCAAAGGACAAACAACAAAGTTCCTTTATATTTTAATATTTATTCAAAGATTCAAAAAATAGCATAAGGTAGGGCACAGAAGATGAAAAAATACAAGACAAAAAGCAAATGCAAACAAAGGCTGACATCACAAAGCAACCAAATGAAGCAGACAAGCGACAAAACTCAAAGTGAACATTTATTAAAAACATATACTGTATGCAACTCAGCTAGATGATCAGCCAGCACTAATAAAGGAAATCAAATCCACGTCGTATGATTAACTTATTGAGTATATCTTCCATATTTAATTATTTACGTTTACTCGTCTGATACCCACTTTTTTAATTGTGTGCATGTTTAGCCTATCGGATTTATTATATAATCATTTTTGCTGGCATCCTCACATACATCAAAAAATATAATTATACCTTACTTTTCACTACCAAAGCAGGCCATCCTGGACCAGGCTATGTCTGACATTAGTTGTGATATCTTTAAACATGTCTGGGTTCTGCCATTTGAAACCTGAGCCGTCTTGACATCACTTCTGCAAGACTGTGGTGACGGCACAAACACTAATTCGTTACTGCCCATGTCATCATGCAGATGACAAGCCTGTACCTAATGCCATAATTCTCTGAGTATTATTTTTAAGCACTGATTTTTTTATTTCAACTATCATTTTGTTTTTTTCTATAATTCTTTTTATGCAAAATGGAGAAAGAATTGTATTGGAAAACAGACAATTTTCCAGCACTTATTTTCACTGTTTAACCAGCTTTGAAACTATCATAAACAGAAGTAGTTGCTCATCCCAAATGATTGAATTGTATAGGTAAGAACTGGAAAATGACTAGACTAACAGTGAAAAGGCCAAGGTCTAAACCAGCACAGCTACAACTACAAACATATTTGTCAAAACACAATATGCACAACATGAATTGTGAATCAAAAAGCAAAGTAAAACAGTTGTGATTACCTTTAATTCCCTTTTCTAAATAACTACAAAATGTTCAATACCATTTAAAAAGTTGCCACAATTATGATATCATCTTTAACACCACTGTTAATCATTTTCCACAACAAAGTTACCCCAGGAAAGAACTAAATGCAGTGGTGATGTCACGATAAAAATGATAAAAAAATAATCACATTACTTGTTTAAAATGAAAAATAATGACCTAGAATTTACCCCAAGGTAAAGATGAAAGTTTAAAAGATTCTATAGTAACCAAAGGACCAAAAGTTCTTTTATGAAAGAACTGTCTACAGCCTTTTACCTTGTTGGATTACCTCTCCTCCAGAAATAAAGAAATCGTCCAATAATTTCATCAGTTTCCTGTAACACACTTAAATGATCTTGAGAAAAATCCAGGATGGAAGACATACTCTGCATCAAAGCATAGTCCACATCTTTGTAGGATTCAATTTATGTAAAGCAACCTTTAAAAACACTTGGAATTGTTTGAGCAAAGGTGGTTTGTACCTCTGGAGCTGCTATGAACCTTCATGCCTCATGACTAGTATATCAAGACAAGTCAACTTGGGGAGCATGCACTGGTACAGTGTGTTGCGGCACCCACTACACGACGAAACAACTCGGGATCCTGGTTGGCAACCCCCAGGCAGACACACGGTCCAGTCCCACCCTCCAGAAGTGACCCTCTTTTTGCTGCAGCCAGGTGTTACGTGGGCGACCACTTGGCCTGGTCCAGCCACTCGGGTCCCCAACAATGAGGATCTTATGAGCTGGATCACCCTCGTGGAAACACGCCACATTGCCATAGTGCCGTAACTGGCGCTCCCTCATAATGCAGGTAATGTGTGTCATTTAGGACTCCATGAGCAACCACTCATTTGACACAGTAAAAACAACGATACCCAAGGATTTTCCTGAGAGACACAGTACTAAAGGAGTCCAGTCTTCGTCTCAGGTCACTGGATAGCGTCCATGTCTCGCAACCATATAGCAAGACAGGAAGCACCAGGGCTCCAAAGACTTGGACCTTCGTCCTTTTCCATAGATATCGGGAGCATCATACACCCCTTTCCAGAGACCTCATGACCCCCCATGCTCTCCCAATCCGTCTACTGACTTCATAGGAAGAGTTACCAGAGACATGAATGTTTCTGTCAAGGTAAGTAAACCTCTCGGCAAGGTCGACACTCTCTCCGCAAACAGACACACTGCTGATGACTGTGCCCAAGAGGTCATTAAAGGCATGGATCTTGGTTTTTATCCAGAACACTCACAAGCCCAGATCCTTGCTCAGTCTCTCGAGCGCCCCGATCAGAGCCTCCATTGACTCCGTGAAGATCACAGCATTGTCAGCAAAGTCAAGATCCGTGAATCACCAACAGATGCCCCATAGCCGCTGGACCCCATGACCTTGCCCAACACCCAGTCCATACAAGCATTAAACAGAGTGGGAGCAAGAACACACCCCTGACGAATCCCAGAATCAACTGGGAAAAACAGAGGTTCTGCCTCCACTTTGCATGCACTCACAGTACCAGTGTACAGGCTGCTCATGATTTTCAGCAACCTCGAGGGGTTCCCACGAACCCTCAGGATGTCCCACTGGGCAGTTCGATCAACCTTACCACCAGCCTGGAGAATTTCACCCTGGATATCACAGATCCCTGCAGCCTTCCAAGCTGGTGAACCACCTGCACAATCTCAGTGAGATTGGGTGGTTCACAGCTAATTGGAGGATCAGCCTCAAGAAGCGTGAACCCAGAGATTTCCAATGTCCTAGCCGGAGGATCAACTTTGAACAACTGCTCAAAGTAGCCAGCCAAACAGGTCACAACTGCAGTGTCATCCGTAAGGACTGTTCCATCAGCTGCCTGACTGCGACTCTCCGAGGAACAGATTCAGATGTGCGTAATCTGTAAGCAGGATGTGGGTCACTAGACTACAGACAGTGTGTCACTTGCTCACAGATTCCTCTAATTCTGCTCTCAGAGCTTTTGCAGCCATCCTTAGTTCCCGGTACATACCAGAGTTGCCATTGAGCAGTGCGCTGCAACTGCTCTCAATGATATCCAGGGTGCCCTGAGAGATGAAACACCTCCTTCTGGGAGCCCCAGTAACACCAACACAGCCCTCAGCAACCTTCAGGGTACCTTGTCAAGGAAGGTCTCCCACATCATATTAGGATTGGCAGCCATATCCAAATTTGCAAGTTCCTCGCACAAACTGCGTGCAAACTCATTAGAAACAGCCTAGACTTGGCCAGACTCCAAGACCAGGCTGTTTCTAATGAGTTTGCACGCAGTTTTACCTAGTAGGTGGTAACCTATTGGAACTAAGCTGGATCCTAAGAGTAGCAACAAATGTCTGTGGTCAGAATTCACAAACTGGGCACTTCTGAAGACCCTGCAGTTTTGCAAGAGCCTTCAGCGTCTGCCCACAAGGATGTGATTGATCTCCTTCACTGTACCACCAGTATTGGAGTACCAAGTCCAACGATGTGATTCTGGGCACTGGAACCAGGATCCAGCGATCAGCAGCCCCTGACCTTTTGTAAAGTCAAGGAACATGCAGCCACTTTCACCACGGTCACCAGACCCATGGGGAGCAAGACAATTCTTGTAGCCAGCCCTGTCAGTGTTAGTGGCTGCATTGAAGTCACCCATGACCAAAGGAGTGTCACCTCATGGGCACCCATCAACCACCAAGCGAAGCTGCAAATAAAATGTCTCCCTCGCTGAGACATCACTCACCACGGTCGGAGCATAAGCTGAAAAAACAGACAAGGCCCCCAGGGAGTGCTGTAATCTGAATCTCATAATACGCTCGTTGAAAGAAGTGACATTGGACACCATCGGAAGAAGCCAATGCGCTTCAGCAACAGCTACTCCCCGAGTATGACAGTCATCAGACTGACCAGACCAATAAAAGGTGTATCCACCTACAGAGATCTGGCCAGTCCCCGGTCTGCACACCTCAGAGAGTGCCGCCACTGAAATGCGGAGTTTACACAGCTCCTCTGACATTAGAGGAAGATGATCATCTTACCGGAGAGACAAGTCATTCCATGCACCTACCCGTATGGGCCGCCTCAAATTGGGACCTGAGTGCTGTCGTGCAGTGGGTGATGCCTCAGCACCACACCAGTTTCGATCCCCAACAGACCTGACCCCATTGGCTCTTCAACGGTTTCAACTCTTCCAGGGATGGTGCTCCCGAGGGCTTTCCCCTTGGGGTGGGTTCGTAGGGCAGTTTTATACACAATTTATATTACATTTCTATTATTATTAAGTTATAATATTGTAATGGAAATTATACAACTTACCATAATGCAGAATCAGTGGGAGCCCTGAGCTTGTTTTCCTGCAACCAGATGATCCCATCTGGGGACGATGGAAGACAGTGACACAGGAAGTGCGTTGCTTATGTTCAGTCTACTCTGTTAGTTGCTGTCACTGTAGAAAACGCTGCCTCACAAAGATAGGATTTTGGAAATGGAAGTAGACTTTTCAGTGCTTTTGTGGCAACCTCAGGATATTCCGCTTTGACTTCCAAAACGTATGGAGATCTGAAGTTGTCTCAAACATACTTTTGAGGCCACCGTCATTTGCAACCTTAAGCAGTTGATCCTCTTCAAGCACAGACAAAGTTGATTCACCTTGCTTATTTACAAATGGGTCACGGATCCATTCCTTCCCATTTCGGGGGTCTTTTGTGGTTGGGAATAATGCTCAAACTCTATTGAAAGCTGAGAGAGGTGACCATACACCAGTTGGGAGAAAGAAAGCCCTGGCTTGGTATCTTTAACAACCTCTGCTAACATTTGAAACATATCAAAAATCCCAATGTTCACTTGTCGGCCCCATAAATCAAGTTTGGCTTTCAATGCAGCCACTTTATCTGCCAATTTGAACAACGGGTATCTTCTGCCTCTACCCCACATGCTGCTGCTCCACCACTGCCTCAGATTTTCCTCCTCAGACTCCTCCAGCCCTCTTACAGCCTGGCTGGATACTGAGTCTGTAGAGTGGGTAAAGGTGGGGTGCCCAATAGTGCCTGTATGCCTGTTCATATTGTGAGGTTCATGAAGTCTTTTGGGATCCCCCCCCCCCACCCATTGGGAACATCACACTGAAGTGTGTCCTGAAGCGCAATTGCCACGTCTGTGTAAGATTGTTGCCGGGGCAGGGCAACAGCAGGCTCACAGCGCTGCAGGGAAGCGCCACAGAAGCGAATCCTAAAAGTCCCTGTCTTACACCCCAAAACACGAGACTGAGTCTCAGAACTTTAGCAAAACCAGCTTTATTCAGCTTGAAACAGGAACAGCACGGTTATTTATTGTAGTGTCATCTGCCACTCTGCTATACGCAGACACAGCAGTCAGGCAGGGTTGTGACCAGGTTAGTGGCCAAGTGATCCTGTTCTCTGCATTTACAATATTCCTTGCATCACCCATTAAGATTTTTTCTGTTTGCTTTGGCGGAGAGACACAGCAGAGCTGTGAGCCTGCTGTTGCCCCGGCAACATATAAACAGTCTTCCACAGACGCGTTGATCACACTTCGGGATGCTCTTCGGCTTGTTGTCCCGTTGACGGAGGTCCCAATAGAGTTTAGAAACCTCACATTTTCAAGAATGAGTGCCGCATTAATAGGAATGTTTCTTGAATGAGCATCACTGAACCACATAAAAACTACAAATGAAGCAGTTCACATACGTTTGCAACCTGAGATTTTTCTTCTTTTTTTGCATATAACAAAGACATATGCATTGCATTTGTCATTCCAACAGATTGCATATCACAAACATTAACACTGTTATCATTTTTTCGTGTCTGCCATTTCTATAGGAGGGTGACAATGAGTTAAATTCCAATGGATGTTTTTCAAATGTTGACGAGCAATAAGCAAAAGGTATCACTGAAAACCACAGAAAACAAAATAGCAAAAAAACAGTACGAGGAAAGTCTGAAGAAAGAAATTTTTTTTACAATGTTTCTGTTTGGGGATCGTTGTGCACAACTGAGCTGTGACCACAGAACTAACTGCTCTGTGGATGATTCATTCAAGCATTTCAATGTTACTTCGTTGTAATGAAAGTATCTGCTGAATGTACTTCATAGTAGCAAGATTTCTATAGACTCGTGTCATATGGGGAAACTGTCGGGACCATAAAAATACTTTGTTGTAATACTCTCTCACCTTGGTCTCTCTCCTCTCTCTGCGCTGCTGCAAAGCCCTGCCCGCCTAGCATTCTGAAAAGTGTCCTCTGTGAAATGGGCAGCCATTTTGCTGTAGCCCTTCACTGAGTGTGTCTCCGTTGCCGTCAGTTCTCTCGCACCCTGACTGTAAATATTGTCAAAGTCAAACAGAGCTAACTGGGAATCCAATCTTTGTTCTACTGCACTAAACTTACTTGTCTGCAAGTAGCTCAAAGCAAGGGGTCCTTCATTTCAAGGGTGGCCAGCTTACAATTTTATTCCTCTGAAATCCATTTATGAATAATGAAACTAACACTGACTCATCCCAATAAATACCAGCCACAAGCATCTTAAAAGTTATTATATAATCTACTGTAGGTCTGTTTCCTTATCTGTTTCTCAGTAGTCGAGTTTTTGCCACATCTCTTGCTAGAAATAGACAGCATTTATGCCAGTATTATCGTCAATAATGTGAACAGGTGATTAAAATAGATAAACAGAGGGCAAAAAAAGCTCAGGGTCAAGGATAAGAAGAGTGGTAAACCATTAAAGCTAACAAGATCAGCAAAGTATGTACTTTTGTGGGGCAAAGAAAGAATCAAAGTCAAAACCTAAACAGAATTCAGGAATCAAACCAACCAAGAAAAAAAATCCATAACCAGAGAAAATTCAAGCACATGCAGCAAAGAATTGTTTTGAAAATCCTAAAACTAGAATAACCAGAGAGTATGCCAGAGTTGTTATATATGCTGACAGTGATAATATCACACATCAAGCCACAACAAAGACGGCCACTGTAATGAGCTACAGCCTCACCAAATGACTAGAGCATTGACTCCATCACAGAAATCAGACTAACAAATGCAAAAATGATAAACAAAGTTAAAATGACTCACACAAGTTAAACAAAAGGGAAATATAATAATATTCAGAATACCTCTATATTTAGCTGATCAAAATAGTATTAAACACTTTATTAAATGGCATCAAAAAAAAGAAAGATGGCTTGATGCATAAAGGGGCTTATCAATATATACTGAAATAATGAATGTATTACCTGTAATAACAAGGCTAAGGATTGTTAGTTAAAAATTAGACAATATTAATTTATAAAGCCTGTGGTTGTGTTCTGATCTACAGAGAAATCTTCAGTGGTGTATTACCACAGGGTGGGATTTGTCAGTCAACAAGAACAGGATGGACCAGAAGGCTATGGTCAACACAAAAATGACAAATGCTTGTGCGTCAAAGCTAAAAAACAAGATGCGATATTCCAAGTCAAAAATTCTGAGGCAAAAGTTTGTAACAAAATGTTAAAAAGAGTGTATCCACAGACTTGGATGATGCCAGACATGCTGTTCATATTTATATATTTGCTGTGCCAATGACACTACACAGTGTGACTTGTGGGACTGTGTCCTTTAGCAAGTAAAAAAAAAAAAATGATATGTATAATATAAAATCATTTGTATTTCTGTTTTTTATTCATTTTCTTTTCATTAATTTTGAAGTAAGCGGTTGCGTCTATTATATTATTGTTATATGTCTGTGTAGCAAAACAAGAAAACTAAAAAGTCTGAAATCTCTTAATAACTACAAAATGAAAGTGAATTTCTATGTAACAAAACCCTAATAGAAAATAAGAAAACATCTAAGAAAAATGAATTACAATATGAATAATTTAAGGAAAAGCTGCCTAAACTAATGAGTTTGTCTGCCTGTGCTGCTACCTTGAGTAGCAGAAAGTACTAAACTTTCTAAACTCTGTTACTTTATATGAATAATATTAACCATATAAAAACTTGTTTTAGAAAAGTCTTTCTTGTCTCTCTGCAGCCGCTTTATGTCTGTGGAGAAAATTTTAATTTCTGGGTTGCTCATTTTGAAACTGTTCAAGTTGCAATCCAGAAGGACGGCTGCTTAGTCACACCAGAACTATGACCATGCAGCTATGACAGGCTCGCCCTGCTTTTTAGGATCCTCTACTGCTGGCACTGAAGCTGCTTACTTTATTGAAGGAACACCAATTCAAGTGGCAGAGTTGTTACAATATTTTTTGGTACTGTTTTCCAACTTTTTCCAAGTTATTCCTTTAACAATTAGTTTTACTTATTGTTTACTCTCCTTTGTTTGTGACCAGCTTGATAATGAATATCTTGTGTGATTCACAAAGTGTTTTCCATCTAAGATCACTTGTTACAGTGTATTACTGTGCATGAATTAATTCATAATAATTAATTCAGACATAGCTATTAAAGGTCCAGTGATTGTACTGTTCTCTCTGGTTTTTTATGAAAAAAATGAGCAATTTAAAATCAAGATTTTGTCACTGCTTTTAATTTTCCGTTATCAAGCCTTCTCCATTTTGTTTTTCTTCCCAGCTTCTGTGGTGGCATTGTATTTGTTTTGGAGTGAATGTGCTGTCACATATGATGTACTTTTCCTCAAGAATCTTCTATCTGATTAAAATTGCCAATGAAATAATCATTTTAAGAATCTAGCTGACATAAGATAGTTGGGATTTGGATTTAAAGCCACCTTGTATATGTACAGTATGTATAAATATTTATAGATTTATATAGTATAGTCCATGCTGTTCCTCTGTTTATGGTTCAACATTATGTTTTGTGTTTATATTTGCATGTCTTTTTCCATACTGCATTTGTAATTATTGTAAAAGCTGCTGAGAAGGTAACTAAAAGTGTACTGAATGGTAATGAACTGAGTTGAACTGAAATTAAATGAATGGATAATCTTCATTTTCTTAAATCCAATGCCATAGCTTTTAGTGGACACTACTTACCTGATCCAAGCTTCAACCAAGATTACATCTGCAAATACAAAGCACTTGAATGCTGCAGTCTAATGTTCATGAGACCCACCATACAACATTTATGTATGACTCAATGAGATTTAAATCACAAAACAGCACAGTGTGAGGTTTGTTAGAGTTCAGCAAAACCCAATTTTTGGTTATAAAAGGGACTGTGTGTGTAAAGGCGTTGAGCGGTGTCTTGTACCACATCCTAACAGGCATTCTGCAACTGCTTCTTCAAGTTGGCAATCCTCTGCAGTGGGCATGGAAGCAGACTTTAGTTGGCATTCCTGAATGTAATCAATCAAACAGGAAACAGGAGAGATCATGGTGATAGTAATTATTTGTAATTGAACACTGTCCTGTTTGAAAATGATACCGGGAAGCCCTGCTGCATTATTCACATAATAGCTGGTAGGATCACCATCTTAGTGTTTTCTTTGTTTGGGTTTTCCTGTTAATATTGTCTAAAAAATGTGTTCTTGTATGTGAGTATGGGGTCCATTTCACTTTGGAAAGATGGAGGTTTTTGAATAATTGTGGGATCTGCAGACGTCAAAATTTCATGGGATTGGCAAAGTGTATCTCCTTCAAATCCATTTTGCATAAATTAGTTTTGGCGTTGCTTGAACCTGTAAAATCCCTCATCTCAGACACCCAGCTATTTCAGTGGCTTCAGCAGCACAAATTCCCATTCCTATGATAATCCCCTACTATGTCATGTGGAGGTGGGTTTATAGACTTCACTGAGCTTTTGTCCCTCTCTGGCTCTATAGGTTTGTGTCAAAGTGACCAGAAACCCACTTCTCGAGGTGAGATCATATTGGTTTGGTTTAGTGAGGGTCCACCTCAAGACAACTGGTACATGTCAAGATTTGTAAAACTATTGTTCCATTTCTGTACTGTACAAAATCTGGCTGCAACTGATAAATCTGTGACCTGGGCGTAGTTTCATAAAGTGCCTTGTAACACAACGACTTTTCTGAATTTTAATTTGTGCTCTTTATTATGTGTGACTGAAGCCAGTACATCTCAAAAGATAACCAAATGTGAAAAAATCATCTGTATATTGTATAAATATAAGGTTAAGAGATGTTCTCAGCTGATGACTGGGATATTTGATTAAATACAGTAGAAAGTAATCAATGCAGAATATTTGATGCCATGTTTTATACAGATTTACCAAGCTACATTCAATTTGACACTTTCTATTCAAGGTAAATTGCCTTAACGTTAAATTGTTCACCTAATGAACTGGATTAATGTTGTGTTCTTGACTGGGAAACAAACAGCAGCCTGCAGTATAATGACACTATTAATTTAGGCTTTTGCTCAATTAGCAAATGAATGTTCTCCAACAGTCTATTAATTCATTAAAACACATTTGACATTCAGAAGCATTAAAAAGTTATTATCTACCAAGTTTTGCCTACCACACATGCACCATTAATATATGTGAATTACCGAATCCTGACTCTGCATAAAATAAAGCAAGCATTTCACCACTGAAAGATGATCAGAGTGGTCGACTTTCATGATCCTTAGTGATATAATCAACATCAATCAGAGAATTTTAAATAAGTGCAGGCTGGGAAGCATCCTTCATTTGGTGGCATTCATAATTTAATGTCTGGTCGGAGCAAGAAACAAATCTGTGCAGCCTATTTCAGATTTTGGCAATGGAATAGAATGCCACCAATGGTTGGGTCATGTCTTGAGCCTGG
This sequence comes from Polypterus bichir lapradei, assembly GCA_026402145.1. Classification (NCBI taxonomy): domain Eukaryota; kingdom Metazoa; phylum Chordata; class Cladistia; order Polypteriformes; family Polypteridae; genus Polypterus; species Polypterus bichir. Next base: position 30,045,741 of record JANRMT010062842.1, read on the forward strand.
TACTGACAGAACACTGTAGCTGAGTTATGAGGGTACACTGAGGTGAGTATTTGTCGGTTGCCTATCACATGCTGAACCTCTTGAACTGTCTGGGACAACAGGCACTTAACATCGAAAATCTCTCTGTGCATACTGGATATCAAAAGCAAAGGCTGTATCTCCAGATTTAAATTGGATTTTTAACATCATTTTGCGTCTTAGTTTGAGCATGATATGCTTTATAATCATACAGTGTTCCAAATTGGGTTTTTGAACCCTGGCCATTGTGCATATAGTTCTGCTGTGGACTGGACCTAACTAGCTGGGTGGAAAAATCTTCTGCATCACTGTTATCTTAAGGGATGATGCCATAGCACATATTCAAATGATGAATGCTGCTAAAATACACAGAGTATTTTCGTTCTTTATACTATTAAACACTTTGCCATGGTGCTACTCAATGTGAAAGGTGAAAAGATGAAGCAATTCTTGTGAATATTAAAAACAATACATCACTACAAAAGTGAGAGTTAGGCAGAATGATGTGGTAACTAAGGCACTGGTCCTTAAACACCAAGGTTGTCCGATTTCTAACTTGTTGTGTCACCCAAATCAAGTCACTCAACCCACCAGTGATCCAATGAAACAAAAATGTAAGCAAACAATTGCACTGTATCTTAAATTTGTAAGCCACTTTGGATTAAAGTGCCTGCCAAATAATGCCTTTGAAGTAAAAGCAGAAGAACTGTGGCATGACAACCTCTTGAAATGTCCAGTTCAAAAGTAGAATGGTCCCTTGTTCTATGAGGAAAAGTGCTACAATGGACTTAACAAAGACTTTCTAGTATATCCGCCCTAACTTTCCTGCCGGCCTTATTATTGGTGACACTCTTCTCTCCAGTGACCTACAGCTTTCATCAACCCTCAGCCTAAAGCTCAGTGCGTTGCTCAGACTTGAGCTAGATTTCTTCTTTGTGGTATTTGTGACTTTTTCAGAAATTTAGTGACCCCCAGCTTTCAATTTAGACTGCAGTTTTAATTAGCCTTTTAAATCGTATTAGAGCTAACCCAGTGGTTTAGAACCTTACAGTTAACCTTTCAAAACCAAAATCATCTTTGAAATATTAAAGTCATTGACATGGGGTTGACTGCCTTCTATGTGCCATAAATACTTAATTTGTGGTAAGCGTCAAATGAAGCCTGTGAGTTGTGTATTCATGCTATAGACTTTCTGTATCATAGTTTGAAACATTTTGGATGTGAAGTCAGTGTCCTTTTTTATTTTTTTATAGCACGTTATAGTCATCTTATCTCAATTAGCTTCCAAGTTAATAATAACATGCCTTCTTTCTCTTTCTGTTAATTGAATTCATTACATTTAGGCAGATGATGTTGCATTACAAATAAAGTGCTAAAAACCCTCCCTCTTCAGTGTGGATAGACAATTTCTAAAATGGAATGTATTGGATAATTTATCATTTATTGCCATTAAGTGCCATGGTGCTGTGTGTTTCATGCTATGGGAATGCATATTCAATTAATATTCAAGATATCTGTGTTTGACTTTGTGAAAAGTCTTCCTTATGTAAAATAGTGGACAGAACAAAAAATATACAATGCCTTTTGTGTTGCACTGAGACTTGTGTTTAGGAGTTAATATTGCCAAGTGAAGTGTTCACCATATTACCTGTTTGGACCACAATACAGCAGTTACACTGTACATGTAGAAAATGTCCTGTTTATTTAAATGTGCCTTTGGATTGCTGTTTCATTGTAGAACTTGATGTTTTAGGTATTAGCCACTATGTGCTAAACATTCTGGTTTTGACAAAAGATGAACAATGGAGTACTGGTGAAACACACCAATGTTTCACTATGGATATTGTAGATACCCTAGAAGATGGATGGGCAGCCCGCCCAGGATGGAGGTGAATTCCATACCCAGCTAAGATGAAATAACGGAAGGATGGAAATAAATGGGGGCAATGCCCAGCCAGGACACCATATGATTCCCATCCTGGGATGCCCAAAGGCTACTGGAACTGGCAAGAGAGGATGAAAGGAAGTGGTTCATCCCCCATTATACTAGGTGGCAGTGTCCCTCATACAATGTCCCAGTTTGGACACCTGCAGGGCTGCAGGGATTTGGATTTCGGAAGTGAGGGACAATTGAGGGTGCTGTTGGGGGAAGTCCTTATAACCCGGAAGTACTTTCAACTGGCCAAGTCATGTCACAAGGATATGCTCCTGGATCCACATTAAAAGGAGCCTGCTGTTATAGCTCAGGCAGTCAGAAGCGGGAGGCAAAGCTCAATGGAGGAGAAGGAGAAGGAGAAGGAGAGAGACAAAAAAGTGAAACAAAGCAGGCACATAATGTTTGTGTACTGGCTGGATTAATTGTTGTTTTGAGCTGTGTGGATTAAAGAATCATTTATTTGAACCAGGAGTTGTGTTGGGTTGTTTGTGTTTGGGGCCTCACTAGTGCCCCCAACTTGTCACAATGTCTTAATTGCATTTGCATATTTAGAGTAATTATTTGCATCACTGCATGTATAAAAAAATAATAAACTCCTGTTTGCATATAACACACATCTGTAAGCCATTTGTATGGACTAAGAGGAATAGCCCATCTCAAAACATCTCGGGTTCACGTTTAACACAGTAAACTCACTTTTGTTCAGAACAGATTTGGCATTGTAAAAAACAAGTTATTACCAACATATGACAAATTAGTACATTTTTTCAAATAATTTAGTTTGTACCTTTGTGTTGTCATTTTTTTTTTCTTTGACTCATTCATCCTTTTTTGTTACAGCAGAAATATACATTATGTCTGGGTATGTTTTGGTAGTTTTTTTTTATTTTTTGTAACATACTGTATATAACACTTTAGTATTACTTTGATTTTTAATTTAGTTTTATTTTGATTTACTTTTGATATATACAGTATAAACGTGTTTCATTGACATGGTGTCTAAACTTGCCTCCACCAGACCACCTTTTAATCACGGTGTGATGGACGGCTGGGTCCCATGCCCGGCTGGGACGCCCCTGCTGCATATGTTCCGGGGGAGCAAACATGGACAGCTCAATACCTCCCCCGGGACGCTTGGTGGCAGCCTCCTGGACCAACTATGATTTCCCATCCTCCCGCCTGGCTCTATGGGAGATGGAGTCTTCCACAGCTTGGTTGGGAGCTGGGGTGGCCGCTAGGGGGTGCTGCATGGTCTCAACAACCCGGCTGAACGAGTCTTCAGCCCCACCCGGAAGTGCAATTAGGACCAGGTGGTCAAGCACCTGGAACGCTTCCGGGTGGGACATAAAAGGGGCCAGCCACCACCACTCGGGAACCAGAGTCGGGAGGAGAAGGACTAAGCTAGAGGAGGAGTGGTGGTAAAGGAGAAGAGTGTTTGGTGCTGTTGGGATTGCTGTATTAGGACTGTGTGTTACCTGTGGGTCACAGGGAAGACGTGTGCCCACAGGGGGAAGAATTAATAAAGCCTCTGTTTATTTTGTACGTGCCTCTGCGTCAGTCTGTGCCGGGTCGGGTGCTATATAGTGCCTTATTACAACGGGTAAAATCTTCCTATGGGGTTGACTGACCTCCTGATAATAAAATTTCACATTTTATGAAGAAGATAGGATTCCGCTGGAAATGATACTATCACTCACATAGCTGACCCTATCTCATTTGCAATCGCTTATGCCTGCCAGGCCACCACACTGACCACTGGTAGCTGCTGGCCCTGCCCAATCTGTAAGTGCTTTGGTCTGTGGGCCACCAAAGTAGTAAAGATTTTGCATTTTGTTTGTGAGCTGTTTGGTTTAATGGCCTGCATTTAGGAAAACTTCCTTTATTTCCATCATTTCTATTTCATTATAGCATGCTGAAGTAATTTTATCAGTGAACATAATTAGATTTAGGGCTTGGCAACCCCCATATTTATGTTTACTTCCTGATCTTGCTGCCTGTATCTTGATGCTTCTGTTAAAGCTTTCTGGCATACAGAGATTGTTAAATTCGGAATACATTTTGGAATGCCAAAACATGAAATTGGGAACACAGGAGGCATCTATTTACTACACAGACTGTTAGGAAGGAATTTATATTGTCAGTGACAGTAGATTCATTATACTGTATTATGGTTTTCTTATGTAAATGTTTACAAACCCCAAATATACACTATGTATGCTTTGTAAGGATGTTTTTTTTAAGCTTTAAACAGAAAATATAAGTGATCTAGTTTGTTAATCAATTTTCTGTGTCCATATTTATCAAGCATCTCAGACTTAAATCTAGGAACTGCACTAAAGTGTGCTACATCCACTCCCAGTGAAGAGTGGGAGATCCTATTTGAGAATGAACGACGTTATGATTTTCTAGCACCTTGAGCCACAAAATGACACTAATGAAAGTGCTTGAGAATCATGACGATTCATTGTAGTTTTCTGATACAAACACTAAGGCTGTCATTTGTGTGTGCTTGTAAGAACTTCATTGTGATATGTACATATGGCAGTCAATTTGAAATTGAATGTAACATTCCTAAATCTGCTTAATCCAGTTCAGATTCATGAGGATTTGCAGCCTTTCCTGGCAGTATAGGCTGCAAGGCAGGAGCTAACCCTGTGAGTGAGCACACTCACATTCACAGTGATACAGGGCCAATTTAGAATTGTCAATTAACGTAGTACACATGTCTTTGGGATTATGGAGGGGAATAAAAGCACCCAGAGAAGAATCATGGTGAACACAGTGAGATTAGGCAGATTACACACAGATAGTAGCCAGCATGTGATTAAAACAAAGGACACTGGATCCACTGCACCACCATGCCATCAATTTAATGTCTTAAACTTCAAACAAAGAAACAACCACTCAGTCTTAGTAGTGGATTTCAATACAGACACTTTTAATGGCTCCAATAAATCAGGGGTGTCAGCAAATAAACTAGCTGTAGATGATTAATGTACAGAAGTGTTGCAGGAGCAGTGCACCCCATCATAATCACCTCCCTTCTCCCTCCCTTCATAATTTATCGAACAAGAATAAAGCTGTTCATAGCTGAATCACAAGGTGCTGCCTCTACATTTAATTCATGTTAAAGAGATTAAAATGCCTTTCAAATTGCTGCTCTAAATTAATCGCTAAATGAAGGATTCATGACAAATTGGAGCATCCAAATGGATGACAGAAAGGAGAGAGAGAGGTGTAACCTGGTCATGAACTTAACAGAAAAGGTGAACCTAATTTGAATATTAGATTGATCTAATAGATTAAATAGTGAAAATCAACTTTTGGGGAGGGAACTACTTCTAGATTTCCAACGATCACCCATGTAATTACTGAGGAATGCACTTTCCTGTTATTTAGACACTCTACCCATATGTTACTTTTATTTATCAAACCATTGTACTGTTGTGACTGTTGACTGATGAGTAAACATGTAGAAGTTCACAAACGTAAAAGCAGCTAAACTACTGACAGCTTTGCAAGTTAAAAAGATTATTGTGAAAACCAACACAGGCAATTAAGAACTGGAGTGATGGGCTCATATTTTAAAATTCTGATTTAATTCTAGGCAGTGTGGCATTACAAAGGTTTGCAATGCTGATACAAGGCTGAGGAATCCTGGTTTGAAAAACCAGTCAGTGACCTGTACACTCTCCCCAGGAGTATGGAAGGAAGCCCCCTGATCTTCAGCTAGCTCTCAGATAAAAAGTGCCATTGCAAAGATACACATAGAAAACTTTAACTCTAAATTATGAAACTTCTGAATGTCCTTCGTGAAACAAGTGAATGCCTTACTCGGCAGTTACTCAGCCTGGATCCTAAAGCCAGTGTTATCGATGGTAGAGTCATGAATCCAGTGTAGAGGTTTTTTTGGAGCTTCATGAAAGATTTGATGCCTTGATCTAGAGGCTTAGAAAAGGATTTTTACTCTATTTCAGACTGAGCAACATAAACATCTTTTTTTCCCAGAATTTATTTTAGCCCTGGTATGATGTACCCTCTAGAACCTGTGGGCTTTTTTGGTCAATCACTAAAAACCACATTCCAAACAAAAGTGATGAAGCAGCCACATAGCCACACAATGAACACAGCTTACTAGCACGAGCAAATTACTCGCTAACCAAAACTATACTATGAATTGCAACATGCAATAGGGAGGTTTCTGATATCCACCAACCATGTTAATAAACCAAAAAAAACAACGACAAAGGCTAACATTTAAAGAAAAAAGTTATGACTTTGTATCAGCAACTAATATACTGTGGTAATGACACAACATTTTTCCAGCTGGCAGTTACTCCTGTTCAAATCATCTTCCAGCTCCAGTGACTTGACCACATGGCTTCAATGCTTGCTTATCAAAATGCACCACAATTGTGAGAATACAAACTTTCACACCCCAAAATATTTTAAACCCAAAATGTATATGTTGTTTAAATCAACCAGGTTTCTCTGAACTCCCTCAGCCTTGTCTCAGCGATATCACATGCACTTCAGAAGAGGCCATCCACCTGAAGCTAAGTACGATCGGGTTGGCCAGTACTTGGATGGGAGACCAACTAGGAAAGGTTTGGGTTGCTGCTGGAAGAGGTATTGGTGAGGCCAGCACGAGGCACTTACCCTGTGGTCTGAATGTGGATCCCAATGCCCAGTGCAGTGATGAGGACATTGAGCTGTAAACATGGTGCTGCCCTTTGGAAGAGATGTAAAACTGAGGTCCTGATTCTCTATGGTCATAAAAGATCCTTGGGCATCCTTCATAAACAGTAGGGTGTATCCCAATGTACAGGCTAAATTGCCCTCCATGACCTTGTCATTCTGGCCCCCTAATCATCCCCTCTCTCAAACTGACTATCTTTCTCAACACTTCACCACCTAATAGCTCATGTGTGGTGAGCATACTGGCTGCCAGCACATCATCCAGGTGGATGCTACGTATTAGTGGTGGTTAAAGTGGCTCCCCACTCACTAAAAATACTTTGTGTAGTGAGAAAACACTATATAAATGTAAAGAATTATTATTATTATTACAAATTTCTTGATGCCTTGGCAAACAATTTATCTAATTCTTGGATTTATCCAGACCTCTAACATAAGCTGTTGGTGTTGCCTGAAAGTCCACAACCACACGTGTCCATTACTTCCTCCACTCCTCTGTTTGACCCTGATGGTCTAAGACTGGTGTTCAGGCCTTTACATGATCCTTAGTACTATCTCAAATCATGTTTCCTCAAACTTGGGGATGGGCTTTGTCCAGCTGGTTACATAAACCTAACACTCTGTCACTGTGATCTTGTGTTCACAGGGTCAGATTGTTTTGGGACTGAGTTGCCCAAAAGATCAAAATCCTAAGTGAGATCATCATGCATGCTCAGGCCTGAAGAGCTGACCACCCCCTTCCCACTGGAGAGGATTTTCTGTTCATTTCTCTTTCCATTTGATGGTCTAGATAGCGTCCTCAGACACAAATGTCCTTGGATTGGACATCTATAAAATAGTAGCCCCTATCCTTACAGATACACTGACATCTTCTTTGTAAGGCAATATCAAAGGGAAGATTATGTTGGACTCTTCTTCCATCTGCACCAGCATTGGTATCACTATCATTGGTGTTCCTGCCATGTTTCAACTCACTCAGCTCTGACTGACTTTCAAAGTAAGTCTTTCAATGGTGCTGTTTACCCCAGAAAATATGTCAGTAGAATTCACCTGACTGCCCAATCCCGGCACTTTCCATCAGTATTGATCCCACAGTGATTCTGCAATAACAAATGCCTCTTCTGTATTAGAGTCACCCATTTTGAGACAGTTAATTTTCAGCAAAGAATGCAGACCCGAATGAAAATGTCTGAATTTTTTCTCCATTCAATGCTGCTTTGCAATAAATGAAATGCCCCACCACTAATCTGGATATTTCAGTAACACATATCCTCTGGTTCTCATTTACTGAATGCAGTCTTCTATCAAAACATGTTTGAAAATACAAAAGAAACTGCTTTTGTCGAAAAGCCTCTTTCAGTCTTTCTTTTGCTGTTTTGTAGTCACATTGCATCTCAGGTGGTAAACTGTCCCACAGGAGGAACGAAGCACTGTTCAATCTGGTTGGAAGTACATTTGGAAATGTAGTGCAGTATTCTCCCCTGTCTCCTCCATTAAAGTGTGCATGCACAGCCAAACCAAACTGTCATAGCCACGTTGTGAAGGAATAGTAGACATTGCCATTGAGAGCTATGGGGAGTTTTATTCTCATATCTCCAGGTTCATCTATTGTCGAAAAGTCCTCTGTATCATATCTTTACTCCTACTTTTTGCTTGCTGTTGCATAATGTGACCACAAAATTATACAAAACACAGCTAAAGTGGACTAGTCCTTAACAATAACGTCCATATCAGAAGTTGTGTTCCACAACAGCGGGACAACTTCTTTTAACTAAGCAGACATACACACAATGTAATCAACCTGCATTCAAAATCACAGTAATGTTTAAGCATTATATTTCACTTCATATGCATTTACAAGCACCGCTACCATCAATGCAGTGTTGCCAAGATGGGGTTTGCTTAGAATGTGAAAAATTAGGCTCATTCTTTATTGAACATACTGAAAGCAGGCAGTTAGGGTAGGTCCCCTCTTCGACTAAAATAATCAATTACTACTTCTCTTTATCTATGGTGGCTGATGGCCGGGGCCCTTACCAAGTTGGGATGCCCTATAAAAGGAGTCAGCCACCACTATTCCAAGATCCAGAGTTGGGTGGAAGATGACAAAACTTGCCAGGAGGGATGGAGGTGGATGGAGAAGGAAAGAGAACAAAACAGAAAGAAAAGAAAGTGTTTAGTGCTGTGTTGACTGTGCTTAAACTGTACTGTATGGGTGGGAAATGGGAGAAGGCGTTTCCCACGGCAAAAAAAAAAAGGAAAAAGAAAAGTGTGTGTGTTGCACTTGTGTCTTGAATCAGTCTGTCGGGTTTGGGCGTTAGGAGCACCCCCTGGAGGCCACACTATACGTTACACTTCTTTAAGATATAAAAAGAAAATGAAAATGAACAACCCCCAAAACATTCCATTACTTCCCTAAAAAGACATAAATTCTTTCCTAGACAAATTGAATAACCACAAAGGAAACTTAACATGGCTTAAAGATGGTATTAAATAGGGCAAAGTCCAGGGGCAGGACAGAGTACCATTCTTTGTGAAATTCTTTAATCAACTGTCTGGGCCTCTGCCTTTTGATTCTGTCCTCCATCACTAACCAGCCCCTTAACACTGATATTAACTTGCCACTAATTAACTTAATATTGATACAACATAAAGTAACTTACCAAAACTCTTGCCTTTAGATTATACATCATTCATAAATTAATCAATCCAGATCAGACTAAATTCATATCTGCATGTCAAACATCAAACAATTTTGGTAGACTTCTATATATTATTGATGCAGCCCCTGATGCCACAAAACTCTGTCATGCAGAGATTATATACTTGCATATACACTCCTGAATGTCCCAGTTAAAAGCCATGTCAAAAAAGGAAGTTGAACAAACTGTACAAACATGCTGCTGATTTGTTAAGTTGGCTACTTACCTGCTTTAACATCACCCTAAATTAGCAGCACTAGTCCTGCTCAGCTATAACTAGCGTCAGAGAAGGCCTTTGATTAACTACATTAGAATATGTGGACTGCAGGGCTGCTTACATGTCATCACAAATAAATCTGTGAAGACAAAATATCACACAACACAAAGCAAATTTATTAGGGGAAGGTCAACACAACAGCCTGAACTGTAAGTGTAACACAAAGTTAAAAATAACAAAAACCTAATGCTGTTCAGAACATCCCTATGCACACAGTCAGCTCTTTGTACTATGTACATGGATATGTGGTAGATATGTGGCTAATTCACATGCAGGTATACACAACACTCATCCAGTGTTCATCTTCCACCCAGACCCTGGCCTTTTTCCCTCTTGACAGACATTCTTTGCCTATGAGTGCCTATGATTCCAAGTTCCATGGCTGTAAGGTCAAGAAGGAGCATAACCAGAAGCTATACCCTGAGAACACAAAGAGATTAACTTCTGGAGTTCTCAATGAACCATCAATGTAAGTATATGGACCACATACAGGTTGTCCTCCCCAATAAGTTAGTGAATCCCAATGACACTGCATTTTAATTAATGGGTTAACTCCTACAGCTTTGATAGAAGGTCCTCACTATCCTTCAGTATTTTCATCTAGGGCTTTGTAAAGACACATGGTGAGCCCCATGTTTCCTGAACACCAGCTTGACCTTGAATTCTGGACATCTAGTAGATTGTAAACTGAACAGAAAGTAATAGGGAGTGAGTTAAACACAAAGCCACTTCATAAGATGCAAACAAAACTGTCCTTTATTACAATACTAGCAAAATACCCACGCTTCGCAGCAGAGAAGTAGTGTGTTAAAGAAGTGAAAAAGAAAAGGAAACGTTTTAAAAATAACGTAACATGATTGTCAATGTAATTGTTTTCTCACTGTCATGAGTGTTGCTGTCATCAAGGATTTGATTATCATTATTTCTTTCAATCAGGTTTGTATTTGGAGGATGTGTTGTGTTCAAGTTACATGCCGTGTTTGTCAACCGTTGTAAAGATAACAGGTTTCATTCATCAAAGTGTTCACTACCCAAATCAATACTCATGAATCTAAGATGTATTAACTTGTGGATTTGCTTGCGAATATTTAGCGGCAGCGTGTCTATGAACTTGTGGATTTGCCTGCGAGTATTTAGCGACAGCGTGTCTATTAACTTTTTTCTGCGAGTATTTGGCGGCAGCGTCACTAAGTTGTTTACGTCTAGCTGCATCCGAAAATGTACCACGACGTCTGACACACCTCCTTTTTACTGTTTTCTCACAGCTTGGATTGCTGCTGTCATAATTGGTTTGAGTTTCATGGTTTGTTTCAATTACGTTAGTATTTGCAAGACTTGCTGTGTTGAAGTGACATTCGGCATCTGTCAAGCGTTGTAAGCATACAACCGGTTTTATGAGAGTTGAAACATTCATAAACATCAAAGTGTCCACTACTCAAATCGTCCCCTATGAATCTAAGATGTTTAAGAGGCATTGGCGGTTCTCCAAAGGTGTAAAATATTTGGCCATTTTGGTACAGCAAAGCAACAAACGAACAATTCAGCGGCAGCCATCAACTCACATACAGAAGCATAGGTGAAGGGCTTAAGCATTTCACTCTTATAGTGCTCCTGTGTAGTGTAATTATCTCCTGTACCGTCATCAGTCCACACCTTGAACCTGTCCCAGTCATTCAATACATAAGACACAATGTTCCACCGGATAGCAAGAGTGAGCCTGATATGGCCGTGCAATATGTAACAAAGAGAATGGAAAAGGTAGGCGGCATCTCCGGGCATGGAAACCATTTGGTAAGTGACAGTTCTTTGATCGATGGTGATCACCTCGATAGACAAGTTAATGGGGGTACGGTTGGAATGGTAAGGGAAATGGGTACCTGAACAGTAAACTAAGTCTAAAATACCTACACAATAACTATAATCGAAATAAACGAACAATAAAACAGTGGAGAAGCCGTGGATTAAATAAAAAGTCTGCAGTTATCAGCACAATAAAACAGAGGAGAAGCCGTGGATTAAATAAAAAGGCTGCAGTTATCAGCAGGGAGACATGAATACCGTGGCGAAGCAAGGAAGGTAATGAAGAGACCGGAGCGACGGACGGCCTTATATAGGCAGGCAGCCAATTACGTGGGAAGCGTGGGGATGGGGGACGCAATATAGGCAGGCAGCCAACTACATGGGAGGCGTGGGGATGGGGGACGCAACGCTTCCTCACTCGGCGACGAGCTGCAGGCTATGGACGTATATATGTACGTAAGTAGGATTCAGTTATGACCGTTACGCATATAATTTCGAAATGAAACCTGCTTAACTTTTGTAAGTAACCTGTAAGGAATGAGCCTGCCAAATTTCAGCCTTCTACCTACAAGGGAAGTTGGAGAATTAGTGATCAGTGAGTCAGTGAGGGCTTTGCCTTTTTTTAGTATAGATAATGTAAAAACAATAATCAAAAATAAGTGTCATGCAATTCAGTAATTAGTCAGTGACATGCCAAAAATAATTAAATGCAAACAGAGGTGGAGAAAAAAAGTCTGCACCTTCAGGACCTCTGCAGAAAAAAAATCAAGAAAACAAGCACAATAACAAAAGGTTATCTTCCTTCAAAGAATTTCATCCTGGTTTTTTTTTCACCAAATAAATCAAAAACAGAAAACTCAAAAATCCAATTTTTACAACAAGAACAAGCACACAGCAATTGTTACTCCTTTCTATTAATTTGAGGTCATCTCCAGCAGATCTTTAATTATCCTTACAACTCACTAAATGTATTATAGTTACGAATTACCCCTGGTATCTGTGAAACCTTCTTATAGTCTGAAGAGGACTCACCAACCAATCTCTGTGGATGCTTCAGAAGTCTTCCAATCTCTAGCTTCTGTAAGTGACTTGAACAGAAAATTTCACTATATGCAGATGACATAGTACTATATATATATCATACCCATAAAATAACATACCTAACAGCACTAACAGAATTTCAAAAGATTTCAGGTCTCAGAATTAATCTGAAAAAAGTGTGCTCTTTCCAGTGAACTCTCCAGAACACAATATTAGATTGGACACCTTCCCTTTTATCATTGCAGATCAGTTTAAATACCTAGGGGTAAACATCATAAGTAAACATAAAGCTCTTTATCAACAAACGTTTGCTGTCTGCATGGAAACAATTAAGCAAGACTTGCATAGCTGGTTTATCCTCCATCTCACTTTACCTGAAAGAATTAACATTGTCAAAATGAATATCCTTCCTAAGCTTATTTTTCTATTTCAAAGCATTCCAAAGAATTCAAAACATCCACGTATCCAAAGGGCGACCCCACAAAGACCTAAGGCAGAAGGCGGCATGGCTCTACCTAACTTTCAATTTTATTACTGGGCAGCAGATATAAAAACTATAAAAACCTGGGGCCCGATGTATAACGGCGTGCGTAGAATTCACACTATAACATGGCGTATGGACAAAAGTGGAAATGTGCTTACGCACAAAAAAATCCAGATGGATAAATCTGTGCGTATGCCAACTTCCACGTTCTTCCACTACATAAATCCCAGTCAGCGTGAAAAGTAACACACGCACCTGCTGTCCTGCCCCAACTCCTCCCAGAATTACGCCTCCTTGAATATGCAAATCAATATAAATAGCCCTTAAGCTCAGCCTTCTGTGAAAAGACAATGGCAAAAGCAAGAGGGAAAATAGAACAATTTCAGCGAATACCAAGTGGAGGAAAAGAAAAACTTACTATTTGTTGGTTTAAACAGTGGTATAAACAACAAAAGGAAGTTGATCGAGTGACATAGCGTGTCGGAGAAACTCGAAAGCTCATGTTCACAAAGTCGCACAGTGACCGAAATAAAAAAGAAGTTGTCACATATCAAAGTCACCATGAAAAGGCGAGTCGTAGCCCACCATCTGAGTGTAATATGAAAGCTTATTAGGGTACAGAGAAAAAAAATAGGCACACAGTGGGGAAAAAAGCATGAAATGTCATCTTTAATCTCTAAATTTCCACTTTAATCACGTAGTTTATTTTGTCCTTAAAGTAGAACATAAACTTCATCTTAAAATCATTTAATTTACTAGTTTCTCAATCCCATCGTAAGTAGCACGTTAAAAATGCTTTGTTTTGTATTTGATCTTCTATGTGCTCTATGTGTGTGAATCACTACGTGCTTCTGGGCTTTCTCTTCCTCCGACAGGACACAGAATCCATTACATTTGTGATATTACAGCTCTCTGAATAATTAAAATACTGAGATGTATATGTGATATCATTTTCATGATGATAGGAGTTAAAGCATGTTATTAAACATGGGAACACGGTGGCGCAGTGTTTGTCCTTGTCTCACTCAAGATGCTTGCTGCGCCATGTGCTACCTTTGATGAAATACTTTATTGTAGCAGTACTGTCTCTTTCAAACGTACTAACCTCCAATTCCTGTCCTTACTTTTCTTTCTCAAAATACCCAATCGCTACACAATCAGCTCTGTAGACGTTAAGCCATCTGTAAGCTTAGAACGTCGATTCTTCAAAACTTTTAAGGAACATAGAAATATCTTCGTAGTACGTGTTTAATTATTCTATCTATCTATCCTTCCAGTGTCACGTTAGCACCAGCAAGAATATAGCGCAAAGCAGGAACAATCCGTGAACGGAGCGCCAGTGACTCGCTAGCGATGCGGCACTGTGTAGTTAAAGTTAAAGTTTTATCTGTATAATATAATAAACATATTTTGCTGCATTTTATCTTAAAAATTATATCGTCATCATATGTAAATACGCGCTTTATAAAGTGGCTCAGGTTGTGCAATATTATAACTGTAGTGCAAGGTTACAGTGAGGTGATTGTACTAATAAGTACAAATAGTTCTACAAGGAGCACTTGATGGACTGGTTGAGTGCGTTTAGAGTTCTTGAGATGAAACTTTTTCTGAACTGCGAGGTCAGTACAGGAAAGGCTCTGAAGCGTTTGTCATATGAGAGCAGTTCAATAGACAGCATGGCTGAAGCAGCATGTGCTTGATGCTGTATACCAATAATTCTCTTTCCGATCAGCTGCTGTACAGCTGTGATTCACACTCAGATACAGTGATATAAATACTCTGAGTGGTGCAGTGAGAATAATATAGAAAAAGATGATCCGATGTAGGATCCAAGGTGCAGTGAGAGTAACAACGCTAAAGCAGTTATGATATTTGGAATAGTTTGACGATTCTGTGGACCATTATACTGTATTTTTACAGGTTTATTACAATCAGATGCATTATACTAATAAACAATATGCGTTAATTTCAGTGTATTTATAAAGCCGTGTCAGGGTTGTGGATCTAAACAAGACAGGATAACCACACAGGAACAGTAGCACTGCTTTGATGCTGGGTGCCACCAGTCTGCAAAACTGAGCAGAGAACTTGCGTAAGACAGGGTATGAGCTACTGTGAAAATGTGCATGGCTTAACGCCAAGTTTAGGTTTTATATATCACGATTTGAATGTGGAAACGTTCTTACGCAACATTTTTGTGCGTATGCACCGTTTATACATGAGGCCCCTGGACATTGACACAAATAGATGAAAATACACAGGCTTGGTCCACAATAGAAATAAAATCCTGCAGCACTTCTTTATATTCCTTGCTATGTACCCCAATAGATACAAGTTATAACCAATATACTAATTACCCAATTGTGCATTATTCACTCACAATATGGAACCAATGTAAGAAGTACTTCAAGACAGAGAAGCTTTTATCTGTGGCACCTCTGCATGATAACCACTTTTTTCACCCTCTCAAACGTACGCAGTTTTTAATGTCTGAAAAACATTCGGGATTAAATCACTTAGAGCTCTGCACATATACAATGTCTTTACATCCTATGAACAATTACACTCCAAATTTTGCTTTCCAGCAACACATTTCTTTCACTACCTCCAAATTAGAAACTTTGTTAAATAGAACCTGCCCAATTTTCCTCACCTCCCACCAATCTCTATTCCAGAAAAAATATATTGATCAGTCTTGAGGACTCAGTTAGCATTTTAAAGTCCCTCCCTTTCAAAGATCCCAGAGTACAGTGAGAAAAGGATCTCACCCGTGACCCTGTGTTAGGATATAGCGGGTTGGAAGATGACTGACTGAGTCAGTATTTCAGAACAGGAGTGGAAGATAGCAATGCACAGAATTCACTGGAGCTCCATATGTGCAAAGCATACAATTATTCAACTTTAAATCATCTATCGATCAAAATGTTTCCAGGGAAAGATCCAACCTGAAAATGCTGCAATCAAGTTCTAGCCTCATTGGGCGTGCAAAAAATGAACATCATTCTGGACCAAAATGTTTAAAAGCCTTTCAGACAGCCTTGGTGTCACAATCTCTCCCAATCCACTAACAGCTGTGTTTGGTGTACTTAAAGTGGAGAAGGACAAACAAACTGTAATTGTCTTTACTACACTATTGGCACATAGACTTATTTTACTCAACTGGAAGAATCCTAACCCACCTCTTTGAAGTCAGTGGATAACTGATGTTATATATTATATATAAAAAATATATTAAAAAATCAAATTCTCACTAAGAGGATCTGTGCAAAACTTTTTTTTAAAACCTGGCAGGATCTAATCAATAACATTTTAGAATAAGCTTTTAAATTGAGGAAGCGGACTCTCTTCCCTGGTTGATTTGATTTGAACCTAGTTTTGTAAAATTTGACTTGCTTGTATGGAATGTTATTTGATTTTAATAAATTCAATAAAATGTTTTTGAAAAAAAGAAGTCTTCCAATCATCCTGTACATAATAAAACAAGTTTCACTATATCCTCCCTCCCAATAGGAACTTACTAAATTACTGAACATTTTCCTTGTACACATGTGTACATGAAGTCACCCTCTTATATGGGCCCTTTTCTTTCCATGTTTTTGCTGGCAACCTACACATTCCCTGTAGGCCTCCGGCAAAATGCATGTTGCAGGACCAACCACTGTCAAAGTGTCTGCATACCATTATGGAGAAGCTTTTGCTTACATCTGCAAAGAAAAGTAAGTGCACCTATAAAGTATTATTAAAACTGTTAAGGCTATAAACAGCTAGTATATGTAAACTGTGCAAAAAAAAACAAAACATTAAGCCCAAGATGTGGCTTGTCATACCCATATTCACATAGCACTCCTGTAAATGTTTGCTATAAGTATAGTCACTACTTCTATTCCACTCATATCATCCTTGTAGAAGGCATTTTCTCTCATAGCCTTCACAATTTTTAGAAAATACAATCAAGATACTACACTCTACTCCATCTGCGATGATTGTAACAAATAAGATTATCTTCCCCTTCTAAAATTCAAAGAGGAGCCTTTCAGGTCTGAACTCCATAATATCTTTTTTTTAATTTCAGCTTCTGGTAGTGGCTGTTAGAAACTTTAAACCTATTATGATAGTTGTGGTTCAGAATACCTGAAATGTTATTCACTCTTTGCTTATGACCTTGTTTTATTTTTAGGAAATGCTGTCATTGATCTTTGGTACATTCTGAATCTCCTCTAAACTAGTGTGGGCATCGCAGACGAAAAAATTAAGTGATCCAAATTGGCTTTCCTCCATTTAAACAAAGAAATGCCAGAAATATTTTCATTACAAGCTAGTTTATTTGATATTCACTTATCTCCTTTTATTGTGTGAATAATATACGTAGGATTATTTAGATAAAATGCAGATTTTAAATGAATTGATTGTGTTAACGTGACTCAATGGTAAAGAAAACTAGCATTATGTTGTATTATGTGCATTTAAATGGGTTCAACAGGCAAGTGTCATTTTTAGACAGATTTGGTCAGTGAGCATGACAATGACTTCATAGGAATTAATAAAAGAGTTTTTCAGGAAGAATTGGATATTAAGATGTATGCAAATATTGTGATAAATGTAAAAGCAAATACTAATGTAGTGTTATAACTAGTAAATTGTAAAAGCTTTAAGCTCAAGCAAATTAATCACAGTTGTCTTTGTTTTTAAGAAGATATGATATAATTGGGGCAGCACAGTGGCGCAGTGGTAGCGCTACTGCCTTGCAGTTAGGAGACCCGGGTTCACTCCCTGGGTCATCCCTGCGTGGAGTTTGCATGTTCTCCCTGTGTCTGCGTGGGTTTCCTCTGGGTGGTCCGGTTTCCTCCCACAGTCCAAAGACATCCAGGTTAGGTGCATTGGTGATTCTAAATGATCCCTAGTGTGTTTTTTTGGGGTGTGTGTGTGTGTGACCTGCGGTGGGCTGGCACCCTGCCTTGTGCCCTGTGTTGACTGGGATTGGCTCCAGCAGATCCTGTAGTTAGGATATAGTGGGTTGGATAATGGATGGATGAGATAAGTATTTAGTCTAGATAACATGTTATTGTATTTAGCTAACAGTAGCTTCACAGACAAATAACAAGAGCATTGGAAATGGTCAACTGTCCGTTTTTAACTGCTGCAATTCTTGTATAACCAGCCACCAGGGCACTCTATATTGGAAATGATTTGGAAGCACTTCTTCAACATCATTGTCAGACTTAAAACCTTTAATAGTATCCCAATGGCTGCAAGATTCAGATGTCTTAAGAGGGAAAAAACAGAACAATGTCTTGTACTTTAAAGGAACTCCATAGCTGTATTAATAGGATAAAGACTACAATATCAACAAAAAAGCCAACGCACTATCTGGTGCAAAGCTTGCAGCGTGGACTTTGGTTTGAATCATTCAGGTTGCATCTTATCTTCTATTTTAACCTGTACTGTTCAATATGCCTGGTTTCTTCACAAATAAACATAGGTTTAGAGGTCAATA
This sequence comes from Polypterus bichir lapradei, assembly GCA_026402145.1. Lineage (NCBI taxonomy): Eukaryota > Metazoa > Chordata > Cladistia > Polypteriformes > Polypteridae > Polypterus > Polypterus bichir. The sequence goes on from JANRMT010062842.1 coordinate 30,064,191, forward strand.
AATTTTGGTATTATCTAATTGAAAGTACTTTGTGTTTACAGTGACACAAGCAATAACTGAGAGGTTGTGGTTCTATAGGATGAGGGACTAAGATATTTATCCTGGTTCTGTAGGATCCTGAGCCAAGTCATACGAGATTTTTAGTTCTGTAATATGATGAGGAGGCATCCTGTTCAGGTTTAGCTCTTTCAAGGAGTGACATCTGACATTAAGGTATTTAGAGGTATCCTGCTTATTGGGGTTCAGTAATATAACAGGCTGTGCCCATTCAGGTAAATCCTTTCAGGGGTACTAAACTGGAAGCAGGTCGTGTTCTGTGACCCAGGCAGGAGAAGGCAGCCAACCCACAACAGGGTATTCAGAGGTTTTGATATTAAGCCTTTGCAGAGGAAAACATGTCTTGTTAAGGTATTTAGATGTCAAGTGTTAAGAGTTTTCAGTTTCTTTCAGAGTTAGACAGCCTTTGCTAAGGCATTCAGAAGTTAAGTGCTTCAGGGCTAAGCAGCCTTTGTTGGGGATTCTTAAGGTAGGTACTTTGAGGTGTTAGTAAGCTTTTGAAAATAATTTAGGCATTTCCATTATTAACTTTCATGATGAAACACTACCTAATGATGTAAAAATAATAATGCAATTTTGGAAGTTATCGATTTTCTTCTTACCTTGAGTTACAGCAATTAAAGTAAGCATTGTTTTTCATTTTAATGTTATGAGTTCTGCATCCTTCCTGTTCCACTTCATCATGAACGAATGTGAATTCCTTCTTGTCCAATTCATACAAAACGTAAAACAATTTCATTGAAAGTGTTACATCCTCATCCATCCCAAAAAAACAATGTTGAGGTTGCTCTTTCAGATCCCAAATTAAATCATTATTCATTTACTTGGTGTTCAATACTGTACTGGTTTACTAACATCACTAGGCATCCTGATTCTACATGCTAAAAATTAAGAGATATTTATGATAGTTTTTACTGGGGTTTCAGTAATTCTGAGGAAATCTATCCTGAAAGTCATAAATCAAATGGAACACTAAAGGCACAGCTGATGGAGGCAAAGATTAGCCTATATCAACTGTCATACACTAAACTGACTGACATACAATGTTCAAGAATGGATTCAAAATAGGAATATAAACAATTCAATTAAAGCTGTTGAGTTCAAAAGACAAAACACCATAAAATGGTTTCAAAGCAATTATCATGTAAAAGCAATTCCATAATTTAGAGCACTGTTTTTTAAATCATTAAAGATATCGCGAAAGAAGGGTTGCTGATTTAGTATGATCAACGCTGATCATGTATGGACACAAAACAAAGGAACATTTAATTCATAACAAGATGGTAGGCTAAATATTGCTTACAAATTACCATAGCATGAACTCACCCTACCATCCCACCACTACAATAATATGTGATTTCAAGATATATACAAAGATACGATTTTTGAAAGGGAACTTGAAGTGAGGATTCTTAGTTGATAACCACACCTTTTGTCCAACACAATAATAATTTACTGTAGTTATACACTTTCCATCATAAAATCTTTTTTAACTTCCCCAGAACTCAATATTGGAGCAAATATTAGATCAAATAATTCTCAAATGATAATTCAAGTTACCTACTACTAGAACATTGAAAAAAAAAACTGAAATTTTGAAGGCTTTACACCAGTAAAGCATTCAAAAGGGAATAACTTAATGGATGAATTATACAAAGCATTAAAACAGAATTCTGCCTATGGCAACAGCTCACACCAGTTGTCCTGAAAACATGAAAAATGACACTGCAAACACATTTTCCAAATCTTGATTAACACGGTCAGCCAAACATTGTAATATGGATGATAGCTTGCGGTCAGTTGAACAGAAATACAAACACATGAACAATAATATTTCTAAAAATTTCATTTTTTTTAAGTCATACATTGCAAAAAAGATGGCCCAAAGAGATTAGAGAAGGAAAAGGGACTAAATAAATCTAATACATTTATAGTTTTAAATGGATATTATTGATACCTATATAGAGTAGTAATATTCTTATTTGAATATGCTAAGCAATATGCAACACAATGCTACTGCTTCTTACCTGAAATAACTACGTACCTTGACTTGAAATGTCCATCTTCTTTACCTGCAAAACACAGTTTACAACACTATCTAACAAAAGCAGGGAAAGAAATATGTCCAAAATCTCATGTAATGATCCTGAGTCATTTAGAAGTATTCTGCAGACTTTCAGCTATAATATTTGTCAGTTTTATTAGAAGACAAAACGTCAGGTGCAATTCAGATGGTAATTATGTTTGTTTGTGTGTGCATTGTGTGATTTCTAACCTGTTTGGATTTTTCATGCTAAATTCATCAATAATTGCTGAATGTGCAATATTAAAATATTTAATATCAACTATACACTGCATTCTCTTTACCTGTGAACAGTTCTGACTTAATAAAGTAAACACTAACAAAAATTGTACACGTTTGTTTATGGTGGCTGTATGAGATACACAATGTAAAGGACCTGGGTTGCTAAATAGATAGGAAATAAATAAATTATTTTTTATATTAAGTAAAAATAGTACAAAGTTGTGCTTTATAGTCCTATCTTTTTAGCATTACATGTTTTTTAAACATTTTTTAAAGCCTTTTGCTTTTACTGAAAATTGTGTGTATTATATAACATTAATAATTACATTTATGAGTGTTGTGGCCCAATTTTCCTGACCAGTTGTTCCAGTTCTGGGTCCCGAGGATCCAGACCCTATACTGGCAGCACAGGAATACAATGCAGGAACAACCCATTATTAGAAATTCAGTCCATCACATGGCACACTAGTTGGCCCCATCATTCAGGATCAGTTTAGTGTCATGAACTATCCTACTGTAACATACACATCTGAAATCTGTAGAAAAAACCACATAAACATGTATAATGTACAAGGTCCACACTCAGGTAAGCGAGACTGAAAGGCAGCAACATTCGATTCATCCCCATGCTGCTAAGATTTGACTGAACTATTTAAAAATTTTATTCAGCATGAAGACTCTGCTCCCCTGAAGTCAGGCCCTTTATTTATTATCCTGGTTATCTTTTTGGTACTTACATTATATGGCTTCTATACAAAGCTGTCCTTGAGTCTTGTACAAACTTAGAGATCTTAGAGTGTTTTTCATTTGTAAGTCCAAACTTAATCAAATATATACATCATTGTTATTTTTTAATAACAACAGTGACAACAGTCTCAGAGAGAAGTGGCGTTATGCATTACTCAGACAGTCTGTAGCTCTTTCTGAAATTAATGTCTTCTCTATCACCCTATAAAGTAATGTGCTTTCATTTTAGGAGCTATTTCTTCTACACAGGAAACATCAGCATGATTATATGCTGCTATTATTAAAACTTCAGTTTTAAATTAAAATGGCAACCTAAACATAAAAATAATTTTTGGAACCTTAAAAATACATCTGTTTTATTTTATTGTCTTTGGTGATAACCACTTTTTTGTCATGGGAGGGTTTTGGGGTGACCCTATCTGAAAAAATAAACACTTTTATTCCCAAAGTCAGATTCTTTGTTACATAGACCACACACATGTTCTCCACCCCAACTCTTGTTCTCTTATCCTTGCACTTGGTCTGGAAGGAGACACAGCCCACAGCTGAAATCCACTTACAAACTGGGTCTTCACCCAGGACTGACTGATACTGTGCTACACTCCTCCTATTAGAGGAGGATGTCTCTTTCTCTCTGCCCCAGATGACAAGATATAGAAATAAGGCAAGCAAGGGCAGCAGGAAATGCACTTTTATTCAGTCATTACAGATTTAACATTCTTAATATGCCAAAAGGAGAAAACAAATTAAAAGGTTGTGTCAAATCAATTAATACAAAACTGGCAAATTTCAGTAGCTATAAGTGTGTGTTCCGGTCACATTGCTAGCCTCATGGATTGTGCTTTCTTTCTGCTTCTCCTACCTTCTGGTTATTATCTTCAAATCAATAGACAATAAATTCCTTCACTTTTTTTTAATCATGTTTGGTCCAAGGTGAGACATCCCTAGCTCCTCTCTGATGAATGTCATTTTAAAAGAACATATCAGCACCTGTCCATAAGGTCAGCATGCATGAAGAGAACCAATGGTTTGAAGATCTTCGCTTTGGCACATGTGGAAAGTCCTGAAAATGACCAGTTTACTGACTAGTTGTATGCGCTGATTACAGTGCATTGCTGCACCCACCACACGACGAACCAACCGGATTGAGACCTGAGTGCAGCCGTGCAACAGGTAACACCTCAGCACCACACTGGAACAGTGAGAGACAATACAAGAAAAAACTAAATTGAATTGAACTGAATCACATGCTTTAACTCAGCTGACCAACAGTAATTCAGATGATAAGTTGGCTCTTGTTGGATTTGGCAGAGCAATTCATTTGAAAAGAGACCCTGCCATTAAGTCATACAACAGGGTTTCCTGTGTTTATATAAACACAGAATCATATTAAATCATTCATGGTTTAAAAAGTGCTGTGGTCTGTCCTGATGCACATTAATTATGTATTGATGAGGTTTCCACAAATCCTCATTAATTATAATATTACATGTATATTATATTGCATCTTAATTTCCCCATGGGATTATTAAAGTTTTATCTAATCTAATCTAATCTATTCACCATGGAACAGTAGTGAGTGAAGCAGGAACATTCACTCATTTTAAGCCAGTGAGCGTCTTGAAATGTCTACTCACCAGTGTAAGTTATGGGGAAAGAAATTCAAACCAGAGGGGAAGTGTATTAAAAAAAAAAAAACTACTAAAATGCATTTTTGCATTAATCCATATTATAACATTCATTAAGCTTATCTTTCAAAAGTGTACACAACAGACCTTACTAGTTGAAAATGTCTGCATCACTACATGGTTTAAGGAAATAACAGCCAGTCTTAACACTGTATCATTGTGGTGACGCTACATGATTTTTGTTATTTGTTTGGTTGTTCAATTGTTTCTTTTTGTTGCCGTCCTTTTACGTAATTGTAAACTGTTTATTGTGTAAAAGCAACCACCCATTGAAATAGAATGGGGGAAGACCAATGATTGATAGCTGATGACCCTTTGAGGTGGAACTTCCTGTTTCCAGTAAAAGATTTCCAGGTTATTTCTATTGTGAACCACTGAGGCGTGTACAGAACCCTAACCTGACACAGGCTGAGACACAAAGTTGCCACATAGCACATGTTTTATTCACGTGGGAAAGCACTCTTTCTCTGCTCCCCACAGCACAGTACATAAAACACCCAATCAGATAGTCCAGACCAATAGCCTTTTGTTTCTTCTTCTCTGCCTCCAATCCCCTCCCAGCAAGCTTTGTCCACCTCCTCATGACTCTGGCTCTCTGAATGGAGTGAGGTGGCTCCTTTTATGTTGGCCCTGGGAGTGTTCCAGGTAGCTCATTAATCGAACCTGTAATCACTCCAAGGTGTGGTGAAAGCCCAAAGCAGGGCTCTGCAGTTCTCCCTGGTGGACCCCAAGGAATCCCAAAAGGGCCATGCCAAACTCCAACTCTTAGTGTGCCCTGCGGGAGGGAATCCATGATGCCAATGCCACCCAGGAGGACTGCCCCCTAATGTCCTGGGGGAGGTAGTGTCTTGCAGATGCCCTCTCACCCACTCCTTCCATCCAGCTGGCGTTAACATCACCTTTCACTTTTACAGTTTTTGATTTACTGTCTTTGAACTGTTGATTAGAGGAAATTTGATAGAGAAACTCAGACCTGCAAGTATAGCAGCCAGCCAAGGTATTTTGAGTCAGCCGTTCCACCATGTCATTATACTGTTGAGATCATTCAAAATTTTCTTCAACTTTTAGAGCTAGCTGTTGATCATTCTCTGTTTTGGACCAGACATAACTGTTATTGCTGTTATTGTCAGCAGTAAAGTTTCTTTTGCAATCAATGACTTGATGACTTGACTGTGACAAATTATCATCCTCAGTAACTGGTTCTGAAACAATGGTGTGGTAGGAAGGTGGAACAGCTGTCTCAAACACAAAGAATTTTTAGGACTCCAACTGGGTTGTCCCCTTTATTCGTCACTAGACAAATGCAAGTTTTTGTAATAGAAAGAAAACATGCACCTTTTCACTACTCCCCGTGCTTAAGCTTTGCATAAACTCTGAAAAAAGGTTCACTTCTCAGAGTGTCGTCTTATGGCTTGCTGTGGCCTGGTAAGACACGATTTCCAGGAATGCCCAGCTTTATTGGCAGCCAGATAGAAAGGGACGGGGTTAGATGCCCTCATTAGGAAGAAGATGAAGAAAGAGAAGAAACAGAAAATAAAGTCAGCGGTAGCTCCCCCTCTCATCTTGATAGGTTAATGCATACCTGTACTGAGCCTGTGAAGATGTCCTCTGACACAGATGTGTGACAATTGATTTAAAAAAGTAACCTTCGTGTTTTTAGAGTGCCTGCTTTTTCAATAGTCTCCTCTTTTTTGTGTTCACACTTGAAGAGTTCCTGTAATTTTAGCTTGCTTCTCTTTGGTCTTGTTTCTCTGTCTCTCACTGCACTGATTAGAATTTTGACACCAGAGCTATAGTGTCAAAGGTGACTGCCATATTCCTTAGCCATTCAAAACAATTAGAGAGAGCTTTGCAGGAGGCCATGCTGTACCATTATGTTTCTAATAGGTCACATAATAGTTTAAAGTGGTACATTTGGTGAGAGTCCTCGGGATGACATGTCATACAGGGAGTGGTAGTTGGTAGAATGGGCGATCCTTGGTGATCTCCTAATTCACCTGTCAGGCTGGCCCTGACTTCAGCTTCTGTCAAAAGTATTGTTATGACTTTAGGCATAAGTCAAAATCAAAGGATTGTTTGGTTCTGTTACTACTTTTATCAACTAAGAGCAAACTCTGTTTAGTTCTAAATGAAAAGCCCCCTGTAAGTGGTGAAGTAATAAAATGGGGACACATTTTACATAAAAATGCCATGTATTGACATCATATTCCTATATGAAAGAATGTAAATTATGTAAGTTTGCAACCATATTTATATGTGCTCCAATTTATATTTTGACTATCTGGATTTGTCATTACACATAAAAGCAGATTGCAAATAATTGAAGCAGAATGACGATGTTCAACAAATGCATTTTCTTGTCATTTGATTTCATTGAAGTTGGCTTTGTTAGCTAAAGTTAAATTTGATAAAAACTAATCTGATGGTGGTATATGGGAAGTTAGCTAATGACAATTTAATCTCTATATGTAAATTTGAATTTATGTCTGTCTGTTCGAGCATCATTTGAAAACCACCACAGCTTTTTCTAAAACAGTTTGCATTTATTTCCAGTGTATTCTAAATTTGAATATAGGCTAATAAAATTTTATATTTTCTACATATAAATAAATATCTAGAAAAAAATAAAAATTGAGACAATCTCATTAAACCTCATTTTTACTTGACTTTCTTTTAAATCCTGTATACCCAGAACTCCATATGATTTTTACTTCAAAAGAATTTGAAATGATTGCATAAGAAAACAAAACCAAATTCAGGTGTTTATGTTGCCCACAACTGGGGCTGTGAGGCTAATTACTGCACTACTGGGCTACTTGTGCCTTACTATTTTTTGAAAATGTACAGTATGTTATTATTATATTATTTATGTAATAGGAATATTTTTGTCAAAAGCCATGCTGATCTTCATTTGTTCTGATGACAAGAGAACCATACCAGAATAAAAGAGTGATATTATTTTTTCCTGTCATCATCTATTTAAAGACATTCTGTACACTATTATTTCTTTCACTATTTATTCAATCACACAAACATTATATTTTTAAAAAAGATTAAAGATATGACATTACCTAACACATTTTATTTTAGACAATGTTAATACTACATAAAGCCGAACTTACTAAAATGTGAAAAAAACATGTGCACTTGTATTTGAAGAAAAATTAGAGTTCACTAGATTAAAAAGTATAGATTAATGTAGAAGATTTCAGCACAGTAGGACATTGACTTGCTTCTGGTCTGTAAATATTTATTCTGCTCTGGCAGCAAAAGTAAAATAAACTTTGAACACAGAATATGCCTTCTAAATAGGTGGTTAAAGCATTCTGCTGTCTCAGTTATGCAGCACAAGGGCGATACAGTGCATTACAGAAGCTGTCCTTGGACCTACCTGCGTGGAGAGTGCTTTGAGTAGTGGGAAAAGTGCTATATAAATGTGAAGAATTATTATTAGTACCTCTTCTACTAGCAACTACAAGCTTTTTCTGAATTCTGGTAACAAGCATTGTGGTAGAGCAGATAAGATATTGCACAGCCTAAGTCATCGTGAATGCCGTTAATCTAGAATAACACATCTTGAATAAGCCTTTGATCTTGTGCATCACTGTGTATTAACTGTGTTTGATGGACTTCACAAAAACAGATCAACGACCATGTTCTTTTGTTTTTCTTTTTTTGAAATTTTATTAATTTTATTGCAATCATTCCATACAAATCAATCAATTTTTACAAAAAGTAGGATTGAGAACAAGTCGACCCCCACCCCTGAGAGAGAGAGCATGGCCAACGGAGTAAAACTTAAGGCTTGTAAACATACCTAAATTGATGAGTTTGATAAGCCAATAGAGATGAATGGAGAAGAAAAAGAAATACAGAAATAATTGCTTCCTCTGTGCTTTAAGAGCTTATTCTAAAATATTACTGATTAGATCTGGCCATGTTTTGAAAAAAATCTGTACAGATCCTCTAACTGAGTATTTGATTTTTTCCAATTTCAAATAGTATAAAACATCGGTTTCCCACTGACTTAAAAGAGGAGAGTTAGGATTCTTCCAGTTTAGCAAAATAAGTCTGCGTGACAAAAGTGTAGTCACAGTTTGTTTGCCCTTCTCCACTTTAAACCCATCTGGAAGAACACCAAACACAGCTGTTAGTGGATTAGGAGCGATTGTGACACCAAGGCTGTCTGAAAGGTAATTAAAAATTTTGGTCCAGAATGACGTTAATTTGGTGCAGGCCCAAAACATGTGACCCAGTGAGGCTGGGACTTGATTGCAGCGTTCACAGGTTGGATCTTGCCCTGGAAACATTTTGGAGAGTTTTAGGCGAGACAGATGTGCTCGATATATAATTTTGAGTTGAATAATTGTATGCTTTGCTCATATGGAGCTCGAGTGAATTCTCTGCACTGCTATTTTCCACTCCTTTTTTGATATATTAATTGAGAGATCTTTTTCCCAGTGTCCTCTTGGATCTTTGAAAGGGAGGGACTGTAAAATAATTTTATATATTGCAGAGATGGTGTCTGAGTCCTTGAAATTGAGCAATATTTTTTCCAGCATGGAGGAGGGTGCAAGATGAGGAAAATCGGGCAGGTTCTGTTTAACAAAGTTCCTAATTTGAAGATAGTGAAAGAAATGTGTAGCTGGAATGTTAAATTTAGATTGTAATTGTTCATAGGATACAAAGACGTTGTCTATATAACGATCTCTAAGCAAATTAATCCCAAATTTTTTCCAGATATTAAAAACTGCATATGCTTGCGAAGGTTGAAAGAGGTGATTCTCTTGCAGAGGTGCCACTGATAAAAGATTCTCCATCTTAAAATGCTTCCTACATTGGTTCCATATTCTGAGTGAGTGAAGCACAATTGGGTTATTAGTATACTGCCGATAACTTGCATTTATTGGGGCACGGAGCAGGGAATATAAAGAAGTACTGGAGGATTTTAGTTCTATTGCGGACCAGGACTGTGTTTGTGCATCTATTTGTGTCCAGGTTTTTATAGCTTGTATGTTTGCTGCCCAGTAATAAAACTGGAAGTTAGGTAGAGCCATGCCGCCTTCTGCCTTTTGTCTTTGTAGGATCGCTCTTTGGATACGTGGATGTTTTGAGTTCCAAATAAATGAGGTTATTGCTGAATCTAATTGCTTAAAAAATGATTTACTGATGTATATTGGAATGTTTTGAAAAAAAAAAGGAGCTTAGGAAGAATATTCATCTTAACAGTGTTAATTCTTCCAGCTAGAGTGAGATGAAGGGTTGACCATCTATGCAAGTCTTGCTTAATTTTTTCCATGCAGACGGCAAAATTTTGTTGATAAAGAGCTTTATGTTTACTTGTGGTGTTTACGCTGAGATATTTAAACTGATCTGCAATGATAAAAGATAGTAGTCTAATCTAATATTATATGCTTGAGAATTCACTGGAAAGAGTACACTTTTATTCAGATTAATTCTGAGACCAGAGATCTTTTGAAATTCTGTAAGTGCTGTTAAGACTGCAGGCACAGACTTTTGTGGGTCTAATATATATAGTACCATATCATCTGCATAGAGAGAAATTTTCTGTTCCAGTCCCTCTCTGATTATCCCCTTTATCTGATCAGCATTTCGACAGCATATTGCCAGTGGTTCAATGGCGATTGCAAACAGCAGCGGTGACAAGGGGCATCCTTGTCTGGTACCACGTTCTAGTTTAAAGTAGTCTAAACAAATGTTGTTGATACAAACTGAATCTTCTGGATTGGTATACAGTAGTTTGATCCATGCACAAATGTTCAGGCCAAACCCAAATTTCTCTAATTTAGTAAAAAGGTATTTCCATTCAATCATGTCAAATGCTTTTTCTGCATCCAATGATAATAATATTTCTGTGGTGTTTGACTTAGTTGGTGAGTAAATAGGCATCGAAGATTTGAAGATAAGTGTAGACCCTTGATAAATTCAGTTTGATCCTGTGATATTACCGAAGGGAGCACTTTCTCCATCCTTCTAGCTATGATTTTTGAGAGCATTTTAACATCATTATTTAAAAGTGAAATTGGTCTGTATGATGCACATTGTAATAAGTCCTTATTTTGTTTAGGAAAAACTGTGATTAATGCTTGGCGAAACGTTTGAGGAAGAGTTTAATTGTCTCTGGTTTCTGTAAATGTTGCTAATAGGAGGGGAGCTAGCTAAGCGGAGAATTTCTTATAAAATTCTGCAGGGTAGCCATCAGGGCCTGCTGCTTTCCCGCCTTGAAGTGACTTTATAGCATCTAGTAATTCTGATAACGGCAGAGGTTTATCGAGTTCCTCCGCACTAAAAGTGTCTATTTGTGGTATCTGTAATGTATCTAGAAATGCATTAGATTGTGTGTTGTCTTCTTTAAACTCAGTAGAATATAAGGATTTATAGTAGTCCCTAAATGTGTGCATTATATTTCTGTGGTCGATGATTTTGTCTCCGTTCGTGTTGGTGATTACAGGGATTGCGTTGCAGACCTCTTGCTTGTGAATTTGTTGAGCTAAAAGCTTATTAGCTTTCTCTCCATGTTCATAGTAATGATGTCTGGATTTGTAAATTAGTTGTTCAGTTTCTTTAGTTGTCAAGAGGTTTAGTTCTGAATGCAGAGCCTGTCTTTTCCTATGTAGAGCCTGGCATGTTCTTCATCTATTCTAGTAATTTCGCTTCTTAGCTCTGATACTTTCTTGGTTTCTAATTTATTCCTGTGGGAAAGATATGAAATAATCTGTCCTCTTAAGAAGGCCTTAAGAGTTTCCCAGGGTATTCCTGCAGAAATGTCTGAGGATGTATTTGTCTCTAGGAAGATACTGATTTGTTTGGATGTAAATTCTGTACAATTCTCATCTGCTAATAGAAGTGGGTTAAGATGCTATCTGCGAGGCAAGTGTGTGAGGCATAGTGACTTTAGCTCCAAGATCAGAGGTGCATGGTCAGAAATAACAATAGCATCGTATTTGCAAGATTTAATCATAGGCAAGAAATTATTATCTATAAAGAAATAATCAGTTCTTGAGTAGCAATGATGTACTGATGAGTAGAAAGAATATGTTCTTGAGTTTGTGTTTAAAAACCTCCAGGGGTCTGATAAGCTGTGATCTATTATAAACTTTGTAATTATATTTGCAGTGTTAGATGTCATCCCCCCTGTGATAGAAGTCATATCTAAGAGTGGATTTAAAACACAGTTAAAGTCCCCAGCCATTATAATTTTATGAGTGTTCACATTGGAAATGGATGCAAATAAATTTTGTATAAATTCCTTATCATCGACATTAGGTGCATAAGCATTTATCAAAATCATTTTACAGTTAGATAAGTTACCCATGACCATCACATATCTCCCTTCAGGATGCAATACTACATCTGATGCTACAAAAGAATGTATGAAAATTCCCACACCTCTAGTTTTCTTTGTAAAGCTAGAATGGAACATTTGGCCAGTCCAGTTCTTTTGCAGCCGGAACTGATCCTTGCTTAGTAAGTGGATCTCCTGTAAAAATACTATTTTAGCATTTAAACCTGTTAGGTGAGAGAGTACTTTCTATCTCTTTAATTCGTGATTCTGGCCTTTAACATTCCAGCTCACAAAGTTAACTGTCCCATCATGGAGACATTGATTCTGAATTTTTGATGTCATTTTATAGTCTTAACTGGAAGTGAGACAGCTTGAACCTTAATTTCCTATTTCCCCAAGAGTTATTGCCATGCAGCCTATTGTTATGTTGGTAGTTATAATTATAAAGATTAAAAGGATAGATTAGTTATAGCCTGCTCTCTTTCTCTCCCCCCCGTAAATTTTGCCTTCCCACATGAGGCTGGACCCCACTTCACACAGTCACAGTCTTCTCACATACCCAGAGACAGAGCATGTCCAAAGCAAAACAAGCCCCCACACAGTGGCGTTTTAGGATTAAAAAAAATAGAGATATCTATTGCCAATATAGTCTAAATACTATATGCCTAAAATATAATCATTAACAAACTTTGAACTTAAAATATATATAATCTTCAGCAGTCTTAATGTATTAAGATAATAAACCCGGGGAATGGTGTTAGAAAGTGGTCCAGAATAAGCATAGTATGTCTTAATGCAATAATAACAATAACAATAAACCAAGGGTATGATGTGAAACAGTCTCCTTTAGGGTAGAGAAAAAATAAATAAGTAAGATAAAAAAAAAAAAAACAAGAATTAAGCACTAACATCTATAACTGTAATTAAAACATAAACAGATAGCATCCGAGTAATAAAGAGAATATATAATGATAAAAACCCGTATCTTAACAAATAGATCAGACAGTAGGTTATTTACCCTTGCCATGTCATGACAGGCTATGACTCACTATTGTGTTTCAGAATAGTATCAGGATCAGCTTTCTTAATTCCTTTTCTGCTTCTTCCTTGCTGACAAAGACATAAAATTGACTGTGCAATTCCAGTTTCAGTTTGGCAGGATACAAGAGGCTGTATTTGACATTGGCTTGCAACTACCATGTTCTAGGTGAACATGTTGTCTTAACTATTTCTCAGTTTGCTTGTAGACTTAATATATTTTTAAATAACCTATAGCCCTCCAGATGTTGAAAGTTGCCAAGGTATAAAATCATGTCAATCCATTTTATGAACCTGCTTGTTATTTTAATCACTATACAAATTTTGAAATTAATTTAATAACAGTAAGCTGTAGACACATTTTCTTGAATGCTGCAAGAACATGCCACAAGGCAATTAAACTCATGAGTGCTACGTGAAGGCTCTAAACCACACACTCATTGCAACAACCGCTCAACCTGGCCGCTGTCTGGCTCAAAATGGCAGACATCTGCTATGCAGCAACTCATAAATGAGAGAAGTGTTAACTTCAGAACCGTGTTCCTGGAATGCAGAAATTGTATAGCAAATGTAATTCCCTTTAGATTCATAATCATTGAAATGAAAATGCCCAAAACACCAAAGGTATGACATTCATTCCAAGAATTGAATAAACTTGATAAAAAATGTTTCTTTTCTTTTGCAAGAGTTTACTTCAACCAGGCAAACTAAGATGGTCAAAGTGAGTGCCTGCCTTCTAATCTAGATCCTCAAAAAATAATTAGCCCCAAGGAGTCAAAACAGTTTGCACAAACCAAATAAGGAACAGGAGCACCAAACAAGGAAAATTAAAGCACCTAATGCTTGAAAAGAAGAGCAGAAAATGTCATAGTGAATCTTGGCTCTAGTGGCTCTTTTATGAAAAAACTAGCTCTGTGACCCATTTAATATGTTTAAATTCTAAGTAATCGATGTGGACCTCAGCACTAGTATTTACACTGCATATATCTTTGTCATATGACATTTCGTATGGGATTCAAAAAAGCAGCGTTAATGTTTGTGATGCACCATCTGTTGGAATGACAAGCGCAATGCCATTAAGTACTAAAAAAGCTTGTGACGCGCCATCTCTTGGAATGACAGAGACATGGCAACTGGACAGACACACAGACACGTATCCTTTCATTAAGTTGGATGATGTTTTGTTACATATGTTTTGTGTATATTAGAGATGTCAAGTAACACTAGTTAGCATAAAAGTATGAGTTAAACAAGTAAAAATTAAAATTGCAAAAAGTTTTTAAAAGAACTGCATAACATATTGCTGAGACCGTAACTGCTTAATAGAATTATAGAAGAGTATCTTCATCTTGGAAATTTAAATACTGACAACAAAGACGATTTACATATAGGTTTGGGTCAAATGAGCACTAGCAAGGTAAATGAATGAAAATAAAGTAATACGTTTTGGGAGCACTCATTTGTTGTGTAATTATGAACATAAAAAAACTCTATGGCAAAATATTTTTAAATAGCAAATAGTAGTATTCAAACTTTTTTTTCTCTCTTTTCTGTTTCCCATTTCTGTAGCATACCTTATTAAGTAATGTCATTAAGTCCAATTTTAAATCTGAAAAACAACTCAGCCAGACTTTTTCCTTTGTCTTGCTTACGCACACCACGGTATTTATTGTAACAGGTTAGGGAATTAATGGTTGGTTTGTGATTTGTCTTCCTAGTTTGGAGAGGGAGATGGTGGGAGTGGGGAAGATTGTGAAAGGTTTCCATTAGTAATTAGAATTTATTTCTATTTTTCTTGTTTCTATTTTATTGATCTTGGACTTGGTACACACTGTATATCATGTAAGCTGAAAAGGAGTACCTTTTAATATTTAACTCCTAAATCATATTAAAACACAAATCCACGATTCTTAAAAGTAAAAGACAAATATATATCCCCATTTTTCAATTAAGTTTATCACCTGGAATGTTAATGTGCTGAATTACATATTTAAAAAGGAACTCATCCCAGTAATCTCAAAGCAGATGCCACTTTGGCACATAAGGGAAACTTCAGCATAATTAATAGATAGTGGATACAGGTGTTCAAACAAACTTGAATTCCAAGATTTTGAGAGTAGGGGTATTAATAAATGCAAAAGTGTAACATTCCAGGTGATTTTAATTTAATTCTCCATCTAGTCATAAAATACCACACCATAACATTTTCTAAACCCACTTTATACTGAGCAGGGTCGCGGGTGGCTGAAGCCCATCCCAGCAAGCATAACAGAGTGCCAGTCCATTGCAGGAGAAACACACATACACACGCACACAGAAAGGCCAATCTGGCAATGCCAATCCACCTAGTCTGCATGTCTTTGGACTGTGGAAGGTAACACAAGCAGACACAGGGAGAGCCCGAGATGTGAACACTGGTCTCCTTGGTGCAAGGCTGTGTATTGCTAATTTTAAATACCCACCTCCCTTTACATGCCTGTTTTTTCTAATTCTAACATATGAAGATTTTTTTCACCCAAGTTTAAGAAAGTATTTCTTCCTCCATGGGGCATCATAGCAGTGCAGTGTGGTGGCTAAGGCTTTGGATGTCAAACCCTGAGGTTGGGGGCTGACATCCTGCTACTGAAGGATACTGTGTGACCATGAGCAAGTCACTTAACCTGCCTGTGTTCTAATTGGAGAACCAAAGAAAATGTAACTGATTGTATCATAGATGTTGTAAGTTAAATTGGGATGGATGCATCAGCCAAATAAATAAATGTAAACTTGCAGATGGGCTTTTTCATCACTGATGAAGTTGTAAGGTTATAAAACGACTCTGGAACACTCGGTCCACAAAGAAACGTGGTGATGCGCCTTTTTTTCCTGCTTATTATCACGGAGTTCTTCTAAAACATGGACTATAAATTCATGCCATGCTCTCTGCACCATTCAGGCTACCTGGCAAAGCAATGGGCCATAGTGTTAGCAAGCTACTCAATGGCTCTGTACTCAGACTGACCTCTTGCTTTGGTATGTGTGGCAGTGCCCTGCAGTCTGATCATTTCTAATTCTTTATCAGTGAAACAGATCCTGCTTTTGGCTTGACGCAGAGCTGAGGTCATGGGTCTTGTTGTTTTCATAGCATATCAGTGTTGATGACTTTGTTTTGTGATTGGAGTGTATGACTTTTTGTTACAATGAAAACAACCAGCCTGCTGTAAGGAGCTTTGCAAACATCAGTTTGTAGAGGCTACTGTCCGTGTTTGTCATGCTTGCATTGTAGAATGTGCTTCACTCTCAGCAGATGTCACCACTGTCTTTCTCCTGCCAGTCATGGCTTATGTCCACATGGCTGATCTTTTCTTGTCAGTTATGGTGCATATCCATACTGCTGTTTGCTGCCAGAAAGACCTGGGGCCTCATGTATAAACGGTGCGTATGCACAGAAATGTTGCATAAGAACTTTTCCACGTTCAAATCGCGATTTATAAAACCTACACTTGCCGTAAAGCCACGCACTTTTCCATGGTACCTCATACCTTGTCGTACGCAAGTTCTCTGCTCGGTTTTGCAGACTGGCAGCACCCAGCGTCAAAGCAATGCTACTGTTCCTGACGCGGCTTTATAAATACACTGAAACTAACCGCATATTGTTTATTAGTGTAATGCATCTGATTGTAATTAACTTGTAACAATATAATGGTCCAGAGAATAGCCATAGTATTCCAAATACCATAACTGCTTTAGCGTTGTTACTCTCACGGTACCTTCTTCTTCTTCTTTCAGCTGCTCCCTTTAAGGGTTGCCACAGCGGGTCATCTTTTTCCATATTACTCTCACTGCACCACTCGGAGTATTTATATCACTGTATCTGAGTGTGAATCACAGCAGCAGCTGATCGGAAAGAGAATTATCAGTATACAGCTTCAAGGACACGCTACCTCAGCCACAGCAAAACGTTTCAAAGCCTTTCCTGTACGGACCTCACGGTTCAGAAACAGTTTCATCCCAAGAACTTTAAACACACTTAATAAATTGCTCCTTGTAGAACTGTTTGTACTTATAAGTACAATCACCCCACTGTAAATTTGCACTACAGTTATAATATTACACAACCTGTGCCACTTTATAAAGCGCGTATTTACATATGATGACGATATCATTTTTAAGATGAAATGCAGCAAAATATGTTTATTATATTATATAGATAAAACTTTAACTTCATTTAAATAACCTATATTCTTCACTGGGACTGACGTGAAAGACAGAATAATTAAACATGTACTACGAAGATATTTCAATGTTCCTTAAACGTTTTGAAGAATCAGCGCTCTAAGCTTACAGATGGCTTAACATCTATTACAGAGCTGATTGTGTGGCGATCGGTTACTTGGAGAAAGAAAAGCAAGGAATGCAGGGGCGGCCACGCCAATATATATTGAATATAAAACAGAAAGAGAAAATAACGACACAGCTAAAAGCGCAGCGGCAAATTTCGACAAAAGTTAAACGCTTGTGTCATGAGCACGAGGTGGCTATGCAGTGTCCGCAACGGACGTGGCCATCCGCCGTGCATAAGATACCATATTGACATTGGCGAGCGAAGGGGCCACCGATTCTTTCTCTGCCCAGGGCCGCCACAAGCGTAGAGCTGCCCCCGAGTACTGCTGCAATAAATAATTTCATCGAACGTCGCACACAATCACTGCGCCGTGAAACCCATGTTAAATAATGTGCTTTAACTCCTATCATCATGAAAATGATATTACGTATACATCTCAGTATTTTAGTTATTCAGAGAGCTGTAATATCATGAATGTAATGGATTCTGTGTCTTGTCGGAGGAAGAGAGCCGGTTTAAGAAGCAAGTAGTGATTCACACACAAAGGGCACATAGAAGATCACATACAAAACAAAGCATTTAACGTGCTACTTTAATTACGATGTGATTCGAGAAACTGGTTAATTAAACAATTTTAAGATGAAGTTTATGATGTTCTACTTTAATGACAAAATAAACTACGTGATTAAAGTGGGAATTTCGAGATTGAAGTTGACATTTCGTGCTTTTTCCCCACTGTGTGCCTTTTTTTTCTCTGTACCCTAATAAGCTTTCATATGACACTCAGACAGTGGGCTACAACTCGCCTTTTCACGGCGACTTTGATATGTGATTTATTTTTTATTTCCGGCACTGTGCGACTTTGTGAATGTGAGCTTTCAAGTTTCTCCAACACGCTATGTCACTCGATCAACTTCCTTTTGTTGATTATACCACGGTTTAATTAAACAAATAGTATATTTTTCCTCCACTTGGTATTCGCTGAAATTCTTATATTTTCCCCCGTGTTTTTCCCATTGTCTTTTCACAGAAGGCTGAACTTAAGGGCGATTTATATTGATTTGCATATTCAAAGAGGCGTAATTCTGGGAGGAGTTGGGGCGTTACATGAAGCGTGTGCACAAGCGTTACTTTTCATGCTGACCAGGATTTATGTAGCGGAAGAACGTGGAAGTTGGAGTACGCACAGATTCCTGCATCTGGATTTTTCTGTGCATAAGCACATTTTGGCTTTTGTGCTTACACCATGTTATAAAGCGAATTCTATGCACGGTGGTATACATGAGGCCCCTGAGGCCTGCTTACGTTGCTGATAGACTTGCACCACCATTTTTTGGTATAGGAGCACATATCACATCATAAGTTCAGTTAAGACCAAGATCACAGTTCAAGGCCCAGTGTTTCATATATACCTGTATATATGATAATCTTAGGTCATGCTAATCTTACCATGAAACTGTTATGAGCTGCTGGAACTATGAAGCTCAAAAAAGGCTTTACCTTAGAAACAAGGCCCCAGGGTTCCTATGAGGCCTAGAACCATTACATTACATGTTACATTTGAAGGTTGCATACATTGTGAAAGGGGTTAAGGCCTCCAAAAGATTCTCAAAAGTAGGCCAATTCACCCATCATCCAGCCCAGACAAGGCTTGCCCAGTTCAGCTAAACTTCAAATACTTTTTTAGTCTTCACCCTGACAGGCCTAAAATAGAAAAACTGGATTAAAGTTGAAAAATAAGATGAAATATTTTAAAAATGCCAAAATAGAAGGAAGAAACCATGGAAAACAGTTTTGTGGAACTTGTTGAGACACTAGAACACTAAAAGGATTAAAAATAATTACAAAATATTGCTTAAGAAAGCAATTCCATAACAGAGTCAAAATCAAAAATCAAAATGGAAATCTTAACCAGTGTAAAAAGTCCAGAAACAAGAAGGATCCACAAGGCTTTACAATAATCCAAAATATAACAGTAACTCAAAGATGGGAGCCAAACAACATGACATTGTAAGATAGCTAATCCCTCTGCACAGAACTGAGGCAAATAGAAGGAACTTCAGGTTACATCTGAGGACCCCAATTACAAAATATAAAATTTTAAAAATTCACAAAAAATGAAAAACGCTATGAAACATACAGTAGCTATAGTCGTAACAAGAAACAGAAGTTATAAGTAAATCTTTTCAATATAGCTTTGATGTTTTATTGCACTTATCAGAATTCCTTATGTGCACCTTGAAATCACTTGCTTTTTTTTGTCTGACGCTTCCTGACACACCAATGTGAGAAAACCTCCATGTACGATATACCGTTTAACATATCTTAACGTCTAGTTTTGCAGGACATCACACTTTTTTGGCGTTCCTCCCTATTTTGGGGGTGCAAAACCCTCGTTTGTAGACCATTTTGGACATATTTTGCGCAGGAAATTACTCCCTAATGATAAAAAGTAAGCTGTGTACACAACATTTCCCCATAATGGGATATGAGGGGTCAAAGTTACTCCTTTTCACAAAACTACAAAAAAATTGGGATTAGTAATATAAGCATGTGGGGTTTTGTGTTTATGCTATTTTGAGGTTGTTGATCACGAATATGATAATATTTTTGATATCTGAGTTTTTACTAGTGGTTCTAGCCCTCTGAGAGTCAGTCCCAGAATTAAAAAAATTACACGTCACAAACTCGACTCAGAGTCGTAGAAAGGTTTGGGGCAGCCACCATTATAATTGATTTCATGGCTGCAAAGTTGTTCAAGTAGATACAGCACTGATGTGCACAAAACCGTGTCCAAAACACAACTGAGGGAATAGGGAAAATGTGGAGGCTTTTAAAGGGGAAGACAGGAAGTGAGATCAAAGGGGTCTGGTTCATGAAGGTCTACAGCCATTGTTTTGATCCCGGACGTGACATCACAGGGGCCGGAGCCGGCAAGGTCTCCTTCCATAGGCTTGGTCCCGGAAATGACATCAAGAGGGCCAGGTGGAATCTCTCGTGAATGGTCTACAGGAAAGGAAGAAATAGAGTCAGTGCACTCTGCCACATCCCAGTATGACTTGGAACTGCCCTTAGTCAAGCCCTTTAGCTGCTTCTCACGCGCACGTGTGTGACAAGGCCCCCCCCCGAGCCCAGACCCGTCGGGTCGGCTGACCCTGACCGAGAGGTCGTGAACCCGAGAAAGAGCATCAGCGTTGGCGTGAAGAGTGCCCCGACGATGAACGAGCAAAACTTGTACGGCTGGAGGTCAAGAAACCGACTCCTTCGACTCCTTGTGCACTGTAAAGGTACATGGTCCGTGACAAGGGTGAATTCCCAGCCAAACAGGTAGTACCTCAGCTGAGTAATCGCCCATTTAATCGCCAAAGCCTCTCTCTCCACCGCTGCATACCTGGTCTCCTGGTCCAACAGTTTCCGGCTCAGGAACATGATGGGGTGTTCCACACCATTGACACTTTGGCTCAGCACGGCCCCCAGGCCTGTGTCCAAAGCCTCTGTCTCGGTGATGAAACTCTGTCTATTATGATGAATTGAACATACAGAGTATCAGGATTAAGTTAAAGTGAAGTTAGGAGAAAGCCATTTTAAAGTAATGTGTTTTCAGCAGTTTTTTAAAATGCTCTACTGTATTAGCCTGGCGAATTCGTATTTGGCAGGCTATTCCAGATTTTACGTGCATAACAGCAGAAGGCCGCCTCACCACTTTTTTTAAGTTTAGCTTTTGGAATTCTAAGGAGACACTCATTTGAGGATCTAAGGTTACGATTTGGAATATAAGGTGTCAGACATTCCGACATATAAGATGGAGCGAGATTATTTAAGGCTTTATAAACCATAAGCAGAATTTTAAAGTCAATCCTGAATGACACAGGCAACCAGTGTAGTGACATCAAAACTGGAGAAATGTGTTCGGATTTTCTTTTCCTAGTTAGGATTCTAGCAGCTGCATTCTGCACTCGTTGCAAGTGATTTATGTCTTTTTTGGGTAGTCCTGAGAGGAGTGTGTTACAGTAATCTAGTCTACTGAAAACAAAAGCGTGAATTAATTTCTCAGCATCTTTCAATGATATAAGAGGTCTAACTTTTGCTATGTTTCTTAAGTGAAAAAATGCTGTCCTAGTGGTCTGATGAATATGCGATTTAAAATTCAGATTACAGTCAACAGTTACCCCTAAGTTTTTTACTTCCGTCTTAACTTTTAATCCTAATGCATCAAGTTTATTTCTGATAACCTCATTGAATCCATTATTGCCAATTACTAAAATTTCAGTTTTCTCTTTATTTAGTTTGAGAAAATTACTATTCATCCATTCAGAAATACCAGTAAGACATTGTGTTAGTGAATCGAGAGAGTCAGTGTCATCAGGTGCTATTGATAAGTACAGCTGTGTGTCATCAGCATAGCTGTGGTAGCTCACGTTGTAACCTGAGATAATCTGACCTAACGGAAGCATATAGATTGAGAACAGCAGCGGACCCAGGATAGAGCCTTGTGGAACACCATATCGGATATCATGTGTCTTTGAGATGTGATTACCACAACTCACAAAGAATTTTCTACCTGCCAGGTAGGATTCAAACCAATTTAAGACACTGCCAGAGAGGCCCACCCATTGACTAAGGCGATATCTAAGAATATTGTGATCAATGGTGTCAAATGCAGCACTCAGATCTAAGAGGATGAGAACAGATAAATGTCCTCTGTCTGCATTTACCCACAAGTCATTTACTACTTTAATGAGTGCAGTTTCTGTGCTGTGATTTGTTCTGAAACCTGACTGAAATTTATCAAGAATAGCATGTTTATTGAGGTGGTCATTTAACTGCATAATGACTGCCTTCTCTAGAATTTTACTTAAGAAGGGCAGGTTAGAGATGGGTCTAAAATTTTCAAAAGCAGAGGGGTCAAGATTATTTTTCTTGAGCAGGGGTTTAACTACAGCAGTCTTAAGACAGTCTGGGAAGACCCCCGTATCTAATGACAAATTTACTATGTGAAGAATATTATCAATTAGCACGCCTGATACTTATTTGAAAAACCTTGTTGGTATTGGGTCAAGGACGCAGGTGGAGGGTTTCATTTGAGAGATTATACTATGTAATTCAGGTAAATCTATCCTGGTGAAAGCATTTAATTTGTTTATAATGGAGTACCGGGGCTTTGGAGGTTTTGCAGTGTTGGGGAGATATACTATGTTATCTCTAATATCATTAATTTTTTGATTGAAAAATACAGCAATGTTCTCACAGGTTTCACTGGAAGTATTCTGGGGGCATTCCTTTGTGTTACCTGGGTTGTCGATGATCAATTGTAGAAAATAAGATTCTGGGATTACTAGCATTGTTATTTATAATATTAGAGAAATAGCAGCGCCACTCAAGGCGGACTGTGTTATTGTAATACCAATATTGTAAGACCAATACAATGGGACTGGACTAGGGACTATGACTTTCCTCGATTACACCTAGTTCCAGCATGTGTTTCATCCCAATCTCTACTTCAGTCCTTTTTGCCTTGGGAAGATGATACGGACGTTCTTGGACTATAACCCCGGGCTCTGTCACAATGTCATGCTCAACCAGAGAGGTCCTTCCGGGGTTTTCACTCACTACCTCCAGGACAGACAGGATAACTGTTTCCAATTCCCGTCATTGTCTGGGACTTAAATCCGCACCGAAATTAAGGCTAGCCGTGTGAGCAAAGAGTGAGCGGGACTGACCGTAGGAGGGAATGGGATCCCTGTCCTTCCACATTTTCAGCAGATTTACATGATAAACCCACTCCCTCTGCCGATGATTGGGTTGACTCACCAAATTGTCGACGAGTCCTTTCCTCTCCTTAACTTCGTAGGGGCCTTGCCAATGGGCAAGCCACTTAGAGTAGGAGGTAGGTACTAGGACCATGACACGATCTCCCGGGCGGAACTCCTGGAGAGACGTGCCGAGGTCATAATATCGGACCTGTGCTGCTTCGGCCTCTTCCATGTGACTTTTAAGGAGGGGCCGAATCTTACCAAATCTATCGTGTAATTGCGGAATATACTCCATTATGTTTGTAGAGGGAAGGGCTTCTTCTTCCCATCCTTCTTTTAGGATATCTAATATGCCCCAGGGTTGTCGCTCATAGAATAATTCAAAAGGGGAGAACCCCGTGGAGGCTTGAGGGACTTCCCGGTAGGCAAAAAGGATGAGGGGGAGGAGCTGATCCTAGTTCCTTCCATCCTCGTTGAGCACCTTACGAAGCATTTTTTTGAGAGTCTGATTGAACCTCTCTACCAAACAGTCGGTTTGAGGATGATATACCGTGGTCTTTAGATGCTTTATTTTAAGTAACTTGGCAGTCTACTTGAACATTTCCGAGGTAAAGGGCATCCCTTGGTCTGTCAGGACTTCCTTAGGAATGCCAACATACGCAAAGACCCGTACCAAACCGGTGGGCAACAATGGTAATGTTGCTACCAGAATTAAATAATGCTGTGGTCTTGTACCTGTTTACAATCACCATGCCTGTATGTGGGACTGCCAACGGGTTAGCCAGAGCACACCTACCTCTCATCGCTTCCAAGCGGTTGGCGCGCCGGTGACTCCGGGGATGTCGGCACAAGCTCCGAGTTGTATGAGGGGGGTCTAGGTCTTGAGACGTACTCTGGCTGAGTTCGACAAAGGGACGTTTCTGCTGCCTCAGATTGTGAGATCGTCCTTTGTGTCTCTGCCAGGTTCTTAAACTGCTTGCCCCAGACTGGTTGGGTGAAGCCACGGGGAAGCGCTTTCAGGAGCAGATAGCAGACTACCTGCTGTATTACTTGGTAGGGCTTGTTTTCATGCGGTAGTAACCGTTGCCCTACCATTGCCCAGAAGGACCAGGCTTGTTTGAGGATCGGCCACTCTGGGTCCAACCTCCAGTTTCTTACTTTACTCACCTGCCAGTCTGGGGCACTCCTAGATGGCAATCGGGGGTCTGGTCTCACAGGGAGGCAGGCACTCTCCTCCAAGAGAGCATAATAAGCCCCTTTTGCCTCCCCCCTCCAGAGCAGCCCAACTCTGTGAGCCCCTCCCACACACTCCCTGGCCTTGCTAGGTGGCCTAGTTAAGCGTGCAGGAGCAGAGCCCGTACCAGGTCTCACCAAACCATGGGACACCCTCCCCACCTGAAAACTCGGCCCTGGTATGCTCCCACCTGGGTGCATTGCAAGTCCTGTCCCCTTCTCTTCCGGGACTTCTCCACCCTGCCGACTACGCAAATGTCACAAACTCGACTCAGAGTCGTAGAAAGGTTTGGAGGCAGCCATCCGTATAATTGATTTCATGGCTGCAAAGTTGTTCAAGTAGATACAGCACTGATGTACACAAAACCGAGTCCAAAACACAACTGAGGGAATAGGGAAAAGGTGGAGGCTTTTAAAGGGGAAGACAGGAAGTGAGATCAAAGGGGTCTGGCTCATGAAGGTCTATAGCCATTGGATCGAGCCCGGACGTGACATCACAGGGGCCGGAGCCAGCAAGGTCTCCTTCCATAGGCTCGGTCCTGGAAGTGACGTCAAGAAGGCCAGGTGGAATCTCTCGTGAATGGTCTACAGGAAAGGGAGAAAAAGAGTCAGTTCACTCTGCCACATCCCGGTATGACTCGGAACTGCCCTTACTCCAGCCCTTTAGCTGCCTCCCATGTGCACGTGTGTGACACACATTTCAGACATAAGCATGTGGGGTATCATTTTAGGCTATTGCAAGGTCAGTGGTTGTGAATATGATATTTGATTTTTTTAATCCTTTACTAGGATCTAGCCCTCTATGGATCTGTAAAATAAGGTGAAAAATAATACATTTATATTATAATTGAGAATATTTTGAATTTAATCATTGCTGTTTAAGCATACATTTTAGTACTTCAAATATATGACACAACTTTTCTTATTTATTATGCATTTCTACCTCATGAAGTAAATCATTACATTTCTTATGAACACCATGAATCAGGGTGGCTTACACTAATTCAGACTTTCTCCATTTCTCTTTTCAACTTTCGGAAATAAAGAATGTGTCGTCAGAATCAAACTTTTTCATTCAGATTAACCTGGAATATATCAAGATGTCTCTTAGAGGCCAAACAATATCTTAATCTTTATTATCAAAATGCATTGCTGAATTATTTGCTGAAAGTTTGAAATTTACTGTATATACTTTAATTTTTGTGTATCTGTAAGTCATATCTTTATTCTGGCGTGGCCATTTTGTGTCTCATATTTTTGCAGTTGCCACAATTTATTATGTATCTTTGCATAACTACTGCCATGTTGTTAATAGATGCTATGCCAGATGCTGGTCATGTATTGCACCAATCATGTGACACACTATGTTATACTCTGTCTGTATAAAATGGCAGTTATCAGCACCTTGTATTTAAGTATTGGATATGTTTTCTGTGGTGTTACTAGAAGCTAAATAGTGACTTTCTGAAGATTTTACTGTTAGAATTTTTGCAATCCTTATTTTGACTATGATTTCCTGTTTTAAGTTTTGGTTTTTGGTACAAGGTCTTGGGGGCTATTTTTGGACATTTCACCTCTTGCTTGCCTCCCAATATGTTTCAGTCTGCTCCTACATACTTTTAATCCATCACCTGGCTTTTCTGGGCTCAAATACAATCTTGATCACCTGTTGCCATGCAGGTGTTTAGTACAATCTGCAAATTAGATTAAGAAGAATACAATAAAACTTTTAGGAGTCACAGATATCATTATGAAAACTGACAAGTATAGTGAATTTCTAAGGCAGTTGTAACAGTGCTACTGGGGATTGAAACTTTAACTCCCAGCAGTCCCTACAGTGGCTCTGATTGGTCATATAATGAGGGTGCAGGGGCTGTTGGGTACAAGGAGGCCGGCACAACATTTAAAAGGGGGCCAGTGATACCAAAATAGAGGAAGTCTTTTGTGTTTTGTGTCTGGAGTTGCCTTTTCTGTCTGTCTTCTGTTCTGATACCTGTGGATTCTTGTTTTGTCCTGGATAAACTCTTCTTTTGGGATATGGTCTGTCTGGTGTCTTCCTGCACATGAGGACTGACCAGAGGATTTGTTGTCATCCTGTGAATGAAGGAGCGCTCCAGATCCCATTCACCCGTCTTTACTTCATTAGGAAATGCCCATAGGACTATCTTTACGATCAGATTCAACATGCTGATCTCTGCACTATGCCCCTCCATCATTGCATTTCATCAGTTGCCATTTTCCATGGACTTTATAGTGTGTAGTTTTTGTTTGTGTTTATTGTATAATCACCGAAAGGGAACAGGGGTGGGATCATTTAGCATTTAGTTATATTTCATTTATTAGTGTTTAATACATTCTTTAATTGTTTTATTACCAGTTACTTCATTTGTCTCTGTTTGTGAGTGTGTGTGGGTCAGGCCTAGGCTCCCTGGAATCTCCACCAAAAAAATAAATAAATCACCGTCTTATCGACGGTAGGAATCTTAGAGGCTCCGGACAGCTAATTCACTTTTCTTAGTTCAAACAAGCACAAACAAGGAACACAAACAATCTGGTGACAACTTCAGAATGATTAGTCAGAAACTCAAAGCATCGGTCAAAACCCAACTAATCAAACAAGCCATACCATAAATGCATTTTTTTCTTAATCAATGCAATGTGAAGCACAAAGTATTTTATCCCAAAGCTATTTTAGTGAGCTGCCACCATGCTGTCAAAACATAATTTTGATGATGTCATTAAAGCAATTAAAATAATCAAAATTCAAATGGACAAAAGAGAGCATTCAAAAATACCAATAGGCATATCCAAAACATAAATTATAGCAATAATAAATATGTACATAGCTTCCATAGCATTTTTGGAATTATAATTAATTTATTCTTTACCGTTTGTTTAAAGTTTGTTTATTTTATCATTACACTGGTGAGATAACTCAAAGCCTTTGTGGAGTCTGTTTCATGATGTTCATTCCCAATTTATGACTGTGCTGCATGGCCAAGGCTGCTATGCCCATTGTACATGCCGGTCACATGACACAGAGGTCTTGTGGATGGTGTGAGTCATCTTGACTCGTTTATAAAAGATGGTGGATCAAAGCTTTTTGTATCCTATTGCTGGATTTAAATAATACAAAACACTTTGCATTAAAACAATCAGGTGAAAATTTACAGCTAGTTTTGGTTTTAGGTTTCAATCATCTTTAAGATGTTTGTTTCTGGTGAGTATTTTAGTTTTTTATGTCTCAATTTTCTCTACTCCTAGCCAGTCATCTGACCACATCTTTGCCTTTTCTGGAACCTGGAACTCTTTACCAATAGAGATACGCCAGACTAAAACTGTGGAACATTTTAAAAAACTGCTAAAACCCTATTTTTTATTTGCCTTTTTCGTAGCTACATCTTAGTTGTACTTTTAGTAGACTCTATGGACACAGAATTATCATACTGTTCAAGAATTTGCAATCTTTACTAATCTCCACTTTTTTCTGCTGTCTTTTCTAGTTCTTCTGTTGTGCCATTTTGCACCACCACCTGACGGGTAGTGTTCATGACACCCGTATTTTAGCAAATTGCATGCTGAACACACATTTGAAAAAAAAGGGCGAAGTTCATTA
>JANRMT010062842.1:30097257-30132863 GCA_026402145.1 Polypterus bichir lapradei
GGCCGGATGCCACAATGTGGATGGAGATTTTTTTTAAAACGGTACATGTGTGGATGGAATTTTTCTACAAAACGATGGAGGAAAACTCCTGTTCTTAAAAAAATCCAGGTACATTTAGACAAGGCCTCAAATTCTTAAGCAACTGGAATCACAAGTGAAAACCTGTAAGACAGATATGACAAGCCCCATCCTGTTGCTCTCTTCCTCTTGCAGGATTCACCTCTATACAAACACTTTAATTCCTATCAAATTACCAAGGATTAAACTAAATATGTATAACCTTTTGTGAAGAAACATACAGCTTTGGTATGGATGTAGTTAATAACCACTGAACTGGAAGCTATTCATGTTAATTAACAGTTAATTCAGTAGTCATTTTAGATTAAGAAGCTAAATTAGATTATCTTATTGTCAACAGATACTATAAAGAGTCATTCCAGTATGCAGAACATTTATTAATAAAATAGCATTTTTGGTGAAATAAGAAGAAAACAGTAACCAGTCCTTAGAATGTGGGCTGCCATTGACATAGCATATTACCCAGGCAGAGCAGGATATGAATGTGAATATGAATGGAATAATGTAAACATTATATTAAAGTTGTGTCAGAAATATTATTTAGGCTGTCATTTTTCTAGACTTCTCTTTTTAAAGGGACATTAGGTGACTTAATTATAAATTACAATGCTAGACCATAAAATGCTTCTCACTCAGTGACAGACTTGAAAATCCAATTAACAGTAATAGCACAAAGTGAACACTTGATATTTCCTGTTATGGCAGCCTTCCCTTGAACTGGGTTATTTATTGTAGCATTACAAGTTCACAACCTGTCTCTTTTACAACTTAGATATCCCTGCATGAAATCTGAGCTTACTTTTAGCTATGTGATTCCCCACTTCTCTGAAACAACTCTAACGCAATTGTAAATGTTTAATTAGATAAGTTTCAGTATTCCTTTCATCCTTCTTCTAAACCTTAGTCTTTTAAATCCTGGAGAAATTGATTGAATTCTGAAATATTTATAAAAATCTAAAAAAAAAATACTTCTCACATTGGGGAGAGAAAAAATATAGGTAATATAAAGCGAGGACTTCTCCTTTGTAATTTTATACTGAGTGATTAATGTTGTTCTGATTATAATGACTAATTATGGGGTTCTCAGCAGGACGGGAAAGGAATTGTGTTTTACTGTGTAATTTGTCAATTTTATGAATTGTATTTACAGTGCCTATAAATGTTTGCTCACTTTGAAGTTTTCAAATTTTATTATTATGCAACATTAACACAGTGGATTTAATTTGGCTTTTTGACATTGATCAACAGAAAGACACCTTAATGTGTAAGTGAAAACAGGTCTCTGTAAAGCAGATTGCATGAGTATTCACCTCCTTCCAGTCAGTATTTAGCAGATGCACCATGACAGCCTTGAGTCTGCGTTCACAGGTAAAGATGCTCAAACTTGGTCAGGTCGCCTGGACATTGCTAGTGAACAGCCTTTTTCAAGTCCACCCAAAAATTCTAAGTTGGGCTGAGATCCGGATGCTGAACCAGCCACTTAAGAACATTAATATTAGTTTTAAGCCAATCCTATACAGCTTTGGCTTTATGTTTGGGGTTGTTGTCTTGTTGGAAATCAAATCTCCCAAGGTGGCTTTCCTCCAGAATTTCCCTGTAATTTGCTGCATCCATTTTAATGAGGCTGCCAGGGCCTGCTGCAGAGAGGCATCCACAAAGCATGATGCTGCCACCAAGTTTTTTTGTGTATTTTTTTTATAATAATAAAAATTTTAACATGGTGTTTAGTCTGATGGCTGAAATGCTAGATTTTGGTCTCATCAGAGCATAGAACTTACTTTTAGCTGACTTCAGAGTCTCCTGTGTGTCTTCTGGCAAACCCTAGCCTAGATGTCATATGTGTGTTTTTTTGTTTTCTTTACTACTCTCCCATAATGCTGGGACTGGTGAAACACCTAGGCAAAAGTTGTAGTATGCACAGTATCTCCGATCTCATCCAGTGTAGCTTTTATTCCCTTCAGACTTCTCATAGGTTTCTTGATGGCCTTCCTTACTAGTCAATTTTTGTGGATGGCCTCCTCTAGGCAGATTTACAGCTGTGCATACTCTTTTGATTTCTTAATGACTGATTTAGCTGTACTCCAAGGGATATTCAGTAACTTGGATATAATTGTGTCTCCGTCATCTGGTTTGTTCTTTTGCTTGGACTTTTCTTTTGTGTTCATTGTGTAGGACACGCCTCGAAGGAGCGACGACGACGCCGATGAAGACCTTGGCGTATTTCAGACATGCAGGCGGGGGTTCAAGGCTAGAACACCTCCATCGGCACAGGCGAGCATCCCAATCCAGAACCGGTTCAACCCTCTCCGCGTCCCCAGTTTGCCTTCAACCCCGGGTGATATAATCGTGGTAGGTGATTCGATAGTACGAAACCTTAATATCACATGCCCTAATCAAAAATCTTTTGTTTCTTGTTTTCCCGGTGCTCGAGTCCGAGACGTGATGAGACGGGCGCCGACCATCTTCGAGAAACACAAGAGAGCAGTTGGATCCATCATTTTACACGCCGGCATAAATGACATAAGACACCGACAGTCTGAGATTCTCAAGGATGACTTCGCAGCACTAATTAAAGACACGAAGGAGAGGACCCCATCGGCAAAAATTTTCATCTCGGGTCCACTACCTCTCGTCAGACGATCAAATGAATACTACAGTCGTCTGCTGGGATTAAACAACTGGCTGAAAGGCTTCTGCGAGTCTCAAGACATCGGGTTCATCGATAATTGGGACCTTTTTTGGGAAAGACCGCGTTTGTTCAAATGGGATGGCTTGCACCCGAATAGATTCGGCGCCCGGGTCCTCTCCGAAAACATCGCTAAGGTAATTTGTCTGTCTTGACTGTCTGGTTCTACTTTAAACTCCCTCCGTAACACTACAGCTTTGCTAGGACAGAATGGCTTAATAAAGTCTTCGGTAAAAGTACACAACATTAATACTTTAATAACCAGTCTTAATGCACGTAAACGTCTAGGCAGTGCGGCATAAACACCAATAATTTAGTTGCAATTACTACTTTAGATCAACAATACATTAAAACTATAAAAACAGATTGTAGATTACATAAAAAATACACTCAGAGCGGCGCTAACAAAAATAATTTAGTTTCTGTTCCAATAACTAGTAACGCGCATAGAATTCAGCTCTGCCCCCCCGAATCATTAAATATGGCGCTGTTAAATGTTAGAGCTTTAACTAACAAGACGTTTTTTATCAATGATCTTATTAGTGATAGAAACATTGATTTTATTGCACTAAATGAAACGTGGCTCAGCTCAGACGGCGCAGCTGTTTTAATCGAATCTGCGCCTGCGGATTACAGTTTTACTCGTGCAGACCGCCAGGGAAAAAAGGGGGGCGGATTGGCAAACATTTACTCGAGCCGGTTAAAATGTAAAGATGTTAGTTTTGGTAAATTTAAGTCCTTTGAGTATCTCGCCGTTGTTATTCATGGAGTTTCTCACGTTCTAGTTTTATCCGTGTATAGACCTCCTAAATTTAACGCGTCTTTCATTGAGGAATTCTCAGACCTAATGTCAATTTTAATTACGAATTATGACACACTCTTAATTGTAGGCGACTTTAACTTTCATATCGATAATCAGTGTGACCTAAAAGTAAAGGAATTTATGAACCTCCTAGACTCTTTTGATTTGAGACAGCTCGTTAATCAGCCTACACATAAAGCAGGTCATACGTTAGACTTAATTATCACCAAAGGACTAACAGTTGATGTGAAGCAGATCGTTGATATTGGTCTTTCAGACCACTTTCTTCTACTATTCAGTATAGAAATAATGATAGAAAACAAACATGAGAAGCATATTCTTAAAAAACGCTTCTTTGACTCCTCAGCAGCTGTAAAATTTACAAACATTCTAAGCAATCAGTCCGGTTATAGTGCCAGCTACAATAGCAAGGATGATGTTAATAGTAAGGTGGAAAACTTTAATTCTAAAGTGAGAGCTGCTGTTGACATAGTTGCACCTGAAAAGACAATTAAAAAATCTTCTAGCATTATTATACCTTGGAAGACCCAAAGAGTGTCTGACTTAAAAAGAATATGTCGTAGAGCGGAGCGTAAATGGAGGAAAACTAAACTTACTATCCATTATGAGATATTGAAGGTTAAAATAACAGAATACAATAACGCAGTCCGTCTTGAGAGGCGCTGCTATTTCTCTAATATTATAAATAAAAATGCTAGTAATCCCAGAGTCCTATTTTCTACAATTGATCGTCTGCTAAACCCAGGTAACACAAAGGAATGCCCCCATAATACTTCCAGCGAAACCTGTGAGAACATTGCTATATTTTTCAATCAAAAAATTAATGATATTAGAAATAATATAGTATATCTCCCCAACACTGTGGAACCTCCTAAGCCCCAGTACTCCGTTATAAACAAATTCAATTCTTTCACCAGGATAGATTTACCTGATTTACATAGAATAATCTCTCAAATGAAACCCTCCACCTGCGTCCTTGACCCAATACCAACAAGGTTTTTCAAGGAAGTATCGGACGCGCTTATTGATAATATCCTTGACATAGTAAACTCGTCATTAGATTCGGGGGTTTTCCCAGACTGTCTTAAGACTGCTGTAGTTAAACCCCTACTCAAGAAAAATAATCTTGACCCCTCTGCTTTTGAAAATTTTAGACCCATCTCTAACCTGCCCTTTTTAAGTAAAATTCTAGAGAAGGCAGTAATTATGCAGTTAAACGACCACTTAAGTAAACATGCTATTCTAGATAAATTTCAGTCAGGTTTTAGAACTAATCACAGTACAGAAACTGCACTCGTTAAAGTAGTAAATGACTTGCGATTGAATGCAGACAGAGGCCATTTATCTGTTCTCATCCTCCTCGATCTGAGTGCCGCGTTTGATACCATTGATCACAATATTCTTAGAAATCGCCTTAGTCAATGGGTGGGCCTCTCTGGTAATGTCTTAAATTGGTTTGAATCCTACCTGGCAGGGAGAAAATTCTTTGTTAATTGTGGTAATCACAACTCAAAGACGCATGATATTCTATATGGGGTTCCACAAGGCTCTATCCTGGGTCCGCTTCTTTTCTCAATCTATATGCTTCCGTTAGGTCAGATTATCTCAAGTTACAACGTGAGCTACCACAGCTATGCTGATGACACACAGCTGTACTTATCAGTAGCACCTGATGACACCGGCTCTCTCGAATCAATAACACAATGTCTTACTGGTATTTCTGAATGGATGAATAGTAATTTTCTCAAGTTAAATAAAGAGAAAACTGAAATTGTATTGATTGGCAAAAACGGATTAAGTGAGGTTATCAAAAATAATCTTGACGCATTAGGATTAGAAGTTAAGACCGAAGTAAAAAACTTAGGGGTAACCGTTGACTGTAACCTGAATTTTAAATCACATATTCTTCAGACCACTAGGACAGCATTTTTTCACTTAAGAAATATAGCAAAAGTTAGACCTCTTATATCATTGAAAGATGCTGAGAAATTAATTCACGCTTTTGTTTTTAGTCGATTAGATTACTGTAATGCACTCCTCTCAGGACTACCCAAAAAAGACATAAATCATTTGCAACGAGTGCAGAATGCAGCTGCTAGAATCCTAACTAGGAAAAGAAAATCCGAACACATCTCTCCAGTCTTAATGTCACTACACTGGTTACCTGTGTCTTTCAGAATTGACTTTAAAATTCTGCTTATAGTCTACAAAGCCTTAAATAATCTCGCTCCATCTTATATATCGGAATGTCTGACACCTTATATTCCAAATCGTAATCTTAGATCCTCAAATGAGTGTCTCCTTAGAATTCCAAAAGCTAAACTTAAAAGAAGTGGTGAGGCGGCCTTCTGCTGCTATGCACCTAAAATCTGGAATAGCCTGCCAATAGGAATTCGCCAGGCTAATACAGTGGAGCACTTTAAAACTCTGCTGAAAACACATTACTTTAACATGGCCTTTTCATAACTTCACTTTATCTTAATCCTGATACTCTGTATGTTCAATTCATTATAATAACTATTCATGGTGGCACTAAAATCCGTACTGACCCCTACTCTCTCTTCTGTTTCTTTTTCCGGTTTTTCTGTGGTGGCGGCCTGCGCCACCACCAACTTACTCAAAGCACCATGATGTCCCAGCATTGATGGACTAAAAGCCAGAAGTCCACGTGATCATCATCAAGTCCTTCCGTGAAAACCATAAATACAAAGAGGACTGTTTCATTTATGTTAGGTAGATTGCCCAGAGGGGACTGGGCGGTCTCATGGCCTGGAATCCCTGCAGATTTTATTTTTTTTCTCCGGCCGTCTGGAGTTTTTTTTTTTGTTTTTTCTGTCCCCCCTGGCCATTGGACCTTACACTTATTCTATGTTAATTAATGTTGACTTATTTTATTTTCTTAACGTGTCTCTTATTTTTCTATTCTTCATTATGTAAAGCACTTTGAGCTACATTTTTTTGTATGAAAATGTGCTATATAAATAAATGTTGTTGTTGTTGTTGTTGTAGGATGGTCATGATACTGACTCACCACAAGTTGGATCTTCCATGTGATACAAGTACAAAACTACAATCAGCTGACTACAGACAGGTGATCTCCATTGAACTAATTATATGACTTCTAAAACTGGTTAGCTGGGACCCTGTGATGTCTTAAGTTGATCATATTAAAGGGTCTGAGGTGGGCTGGCACCCTGCCCGGGGTTTGTTTCCTGCCTTGCGCCCTGTGTTGGCTGGAATTGGCTCCAGCAGACCCCCATGACCCTATAGTTAGGATATAGCGGGTTGGATTATGGATTGGATGGATATTAAAGGGTATAAATACTTATGCAATCATTTCTTCTGTGTTTTAATTTTTTTAAATTAATTTAGACCATTTTGCCAAGATCTGTTTTCACTTTGACATAAAGTCTTTTTCGGTTCATCAGTATCTAAAAAATCCAAATTAAATCCAATGTGATTCAATGTTGTTTAACAATAAAATGTGTATATTTCTAAAGTGGGTAAACAGTAGTAGTCACACTTCAATAACATCCTTTAATTAGTTGTTACTATGTGTTACTGGAGTTTGATACTTTATTCCCCACATTTTAATGTGCACCTTTACACTAAACTGCCAAACATTTTGAGTCTATGTATGTCTGACTGACTGAATGACCGAGGTATGCTATCTTAAAGGGCAAGCAACCAGATTATGATAGAAAGAAAACAATGTGTGGTGACTGAGACTTTTTGTACAAATTCTAGTCAAATTTTTTTTAGCCAGCTATAAGACACACATTCAGAGTCTCAGCACCCAAATAGAAGGTGTGTTTTGTGGGAGGAAAGGCATGTGAGTTGAATGACAGTGGAGAAAATCAGTGCTGATAAGCTATTAGCTTTCATTTTGCTGCCAAGTTTCATCCTATTGTGGATACTAAAAGCTTTTTATTCTTTATACTTCAATATCATGAATGGCCCTGTGGAAAACACAATAGCTATAGGCAGTGCTGGCATTAAGTTATTTTGCGCCCTAGGCCAAGCACATTAGTGTGCCAATTGACCGTACAGTATAGTAGCTAATCCTTACGGTGCGGTCCCACCGCTCCTTATGATCTGTGCCCAAGGCGAATGCCTAATTTACCTTAATAGTGGCCCCTGCCCTGGGTATAGGTGCCTTGGTTTGGTTACCATATTGATTTAACAAATTTCTCCTAATTTGCTAAATTAAAAGCTACATAGTTTGGCCTGATGTCACATTGGGTAGCACTGCCACTTCTTAGTTCAGGCTCCATGAACTTGAATCCTTCTCCATGTCATTGCCTGTGAGCAGTTTATGCATTCTCTGTGTCTGTGTGAGTTTTCCATCCATATTCTAAAATGTGTCGATGTCAAAATGATTGGCACTCCCAGGCTTGGTCCCATGAAGGGGAGTAGTAAAAGTTGGAATAATATTGTCACATGTCCTGGGCTATTAACTACCTTGAGTCTAGAGCTGACAGGGTGGGCTGTAGCTCCTCCAAGACCATAAAATGGATCAAGTAAATATGAAAATGTTCTGCTATGTTATTTTATATTTCGGTAAATCTGTACAATGACAACATTGCTTCTAATCAATATGCCATAAACATATTTTTAAAAAGTTGGTGTTGTAGTTTTGCAGCAATTGTGGATTTGAAAAAAACTTATCTTTCATTTGTAACCAATAAAATGTTTTATTGCCTTGCATATGCTGGTTTTCCTGTAGAAGATAGCAACTATACAGCTTTCTGCACTGCAAAAATGCTTATGGAAAAAGTAGACAAAAAAAAAAAACTTTAAATGAGAGTTGTCTTGCTTTTATTTAGCAAAAATATCTGCCAATGTGGAAAGCAAAATTTACTTGACATGATTTCATAAAGTAAGCTAAATAATCGTAAATACTGTACTTTTTTTTTTGATAAGTCAATAACTCTTACAATAAGGAAAATAAGATTTAATGTCATGATATAAATATTTTTCATTTGCTTAGATTTCATTTTTTCCATTGTGTAAATACAGTATTTTTTTTTGGCTGATACCTTTATTCAAGGCAGCTTATAACATGTGAGATACAGCTGGTTGCATTTCTTTTTGTTTTTCCATTTGGAGAGGAAGCTATGGAAGTGACATGCTCATGGTCACATAGTGTCAGTAGTGGAATCTGACCCACAACCTGAGGGTTTGAAGTTTCTGCCTCTATTGCACTGGGGCTCGATCCAGGGGCTGTTTGCACTTTGCAGGTGATGCTGCCTGGGTGAACTCCAGCTCTGGTGGATCCTTAAGTGGCTTAATCAGGTCTTGGATTAATGGACTGTAATGTATGAATGCAAAGTATTAAACAAGGCCAGGTGACAATGGACAAGAGAAAAGCCAATCTTCAATTCACAACACATTCTAGAAAAAATAAACCTTTGAAGATCATAGTCATAAAGGAAAAAAGCCAGTTAAAATATCTGGGTCCCTGCTGCCCTGGCCTAAAAGAGGCACTAGGATATCACAGATCCTACTTGCATATACAGCGACACTCACACTGGGTCAGTTTGAAAATGGCAGTTAACCCTAACCTGTACCGATTTAGAGTTCTGGGAGGATAACCCATGCAGACACAAAGAGAAACACCACTCAGACAAAGTAAGGGTGCTGGATTCAAATGGAGGGTGCTGGATCCATGAAGCAGCAGGAGGAGATCCAAACAGTCTAAAATAAGCAACTTATTTCAATTATGTTTTGATTCTTCAAGTGCAAAAGGAAAAGATATTAATCCACCCATCCATCCTTTAATTCATTTTTGAACCCACACATCCATATTTTAGCAGCAGTAGGCAAAAACCAACCTTGGACTGGCTGGCAGTCTATTGCAGAAATTATGTTTAGAAAATTATAATTGCAGTCATTTTTTCTCCCAACAAAATTATAAAGTATTTCTAAAGCTTTTATTAATTAATTAATTAATTAATTAATTACATTAATTACATTAATTTTGTATATTACACTTACCATTAATTAGATTAGGCTAGATTATAGTGCTGTGTCAATGATTTCTTGGATCATTATGTGCTATGAATTAATTAATAAAAATATTAAATATATGATTTTTATGCATAGCACAGGAAGAAGAACACAGCAGCACTTAGTGTCAGACAGATTACATAACCAAACCAGTTCCAATTAATTAGTCATTGTAGTTGGAATCAACCTCTCCTACTTAACATGTGCAAAGAGTTTGTTTTACATGAGACACTATGAATTAGGCATAGACCTTTGTAACCCAAGTGCGAGGCATTGCATGTATGCCCGGGACACAGGATACTCTTAAACCTTGCCACTGAGATAAAAGATAAAAAGTGTTTTTGGTAGCATTATCATGACTGATGATCCGTTCCTCATGATTTTCCCATTCCTTTCACATTAAAATACTGACATTTTGCACTTGAGACATGCTAAATTTGTGAAGCTGATGTAAGCATTATATCAGGTGCAACAGATATCCTTAGGTTAAAAATATAAAATTGCAAAAGCATTTCAGCATCTCTCCATTAATTTCTAAATTGCCAGAGATATGAGCACTGATAAACTGAGTTGAAGTTACTTTGAATTATTAAAATCAAGCCATGTTATTTGACTCACTGAAATGATCTTTCCGGGAGGGTCACACCAATGATTGCTCTTGTAAGAGACGTTACTTTTTAGGGACAGCCTGTACCTGTACAAATTTTAAGAGCAGTTCTACTGAATGTTAGGAAGTCAAACTTAATTGAAGAAAAGACAGAATGGCAATCCATTTTGTTTATCTAGAACTTGATTTGGCCATAAATTAGAAGTGTATTTGGTTGTAAATGATTCTGAATTTAGTGCATTCCATTCCTTTCATAAATCTTAAACAATGTGTCCTCTATTTCTGGCTTACTTCAAGTAACAAAATGTGACACTAAAACCTAAGGTGGATAATACATAACTGTCTCACAAGCAGTCTGTGTTAGCATATTCCAATATACCTACAGGACATATTGAACACTTAATT
The DNA here is from genome assembly GCA_026402145.1 of Polypterus bichir lapradei. Classification (NCBI taxonomy): domain Eukaryota; kingdom Metazoa; phylum Chordata; class Cladistia; order Polypteriformes; family Polypteridae; genus Polypterus; species Polypterus bichir. The sequence continues at coordinate 30,107,866 of JANRMT010062842.1, forward strand.
TAATTCACCTTCTGTTTTTTTGTAAATATTTTCAGTAAAAGACTGTGTCATGATGATTAGCACACATATCATAAAGTACTCTCCCAGTCTCTGTTGCAGAGCATTGTATCTTAATACATGGCATTTAATTCAGCAAGCATATGTCAGTTCAAAATAATAAAGTTGGCACAGATAAACACCTTTAGCTAAGCTCATCTGACCCCTAAAATGAACATAAATCGTTAGGCAGGTTCCACGGAATGCTGTTAACTGGACTTGTACCCCTGTCTCTTCTAGCCGCTCTGTTTTAAGAATTACAAGAGGTCTGTACATTCGGTCCACGTTTGCATGGATTTTTACCCAGATGTTCCAGTTTTCCAGACAAATCCCAACATGGACGTGTTAAATGATGCCATATACAGTAAATGACTGGCACATCATGAAGGACCGGTGACTCATTTTGCACCCAAGTCAGACAGAATAACCTGAAGATCTGACATGGATTAAGCTAAATCAAAAAATGATGAATGGGTGGACATATGCAAATTAGTATAATTATAAGTTCTTGTTTACCTATAGAATGTGATAAGCACAAATACTCTAATCAATGCTATGATTCCATTTTCTGCAAAATGTTTTTAGCATGGTGTATGGTGCACAGCACGTCCAAAATTCTCTTCTTGTCAATTTTCCCAGCTTGTTTCCAGCAGCATTCAAGTGCACTTTAGTTTTAAAAGATGCTGTTATAAATCACTGTTCTGTCACTGTTTTTGTGTGCTCTCTTTTTCCACTTTATTTTTTGTCCTAAATTTGCACATGTTTCATGCAATAGCATTTGTTGTCAGGCAATGAAAGGACAGACTGAAATCAGTCAAATCTTTGGGATGCCAACTGGGCCTTCTATTCATCAGCAGATGATGTAAAGTGAAGAAAAAAATGAAATGAAAAAGCGTGAAGATGTGCTGCGCCCAAGTCCAGGATTCCTCATATACTGCAGTCAGTCTTGTGCTCTGCTCTGCGGCTTGCTTTGTCCTTCCACTTCCAAAAGACTCTGGAGGTGGCGAGGCTAGGTGTTCTTATTGGGTGGTTTCTCTGAGCTGTAAGGGGAGGGAAGAAGAGATGCAAGACAAAGTCAGCAGTGACCACCATTTCGTCTCGGCAGGTTATTACATACCTTTACCAAGCCCTCGGAGGAGTCCTCCAACGCCCATACATGACACATGACTATTTTAGCTTTTCTTGTAAGATGACATCTTCAGTTTACAGACCTCTTTTATACCACCCTCAGTTGTTAGTGTCTACCAGTCTCCTATTAATGTGACTTCTACCTCCAGTCTTAATTATCTCAAGCTGTAGCCTCCTAAAACTTAGGGGTGACTGAGTAGATAAAAAATGGCTCAACATGTGCCTTATAAGTCAGTGGGTAACTGATCTTCTACACTATTTGAAATTGGAAAACATTAAATTCTTAAATTCTAGAGGATCTGTTCAAAATATTTTTAAGATATGGCATACAATTTTATTTTATAAAAGATTATTTAATTTTAATAAAAGCTTCAACTTTTATATCAGGGGAAGTAAATTCTTCTTTCATTGTTGCGTTTTCCGAATTGCTCTTCTTGGGTGTCTTCTCTTTCCCTCCGGCTGGGGTTTATTTTAGGTCTGTTAAGTTTGACTCGATTGTCAGTAATGTTGTTTTCTTTGTTGTTAAAGTAAGTCTTGATTGTATAGAATGTTAATTTCTTTAAGTAAAATCTACAGAAATAAACATGTACCTTAATATATAATACATTTCACATTCCATCCCCCCTTATCTAAGTACTGGTCTTGCACACTATGTAAAAATGAGCAGATGTGTGACACAAACCAAAATTTAAACATTACACAGTAGTCTCTTGTAATAAAATCTGGAAATTTCAGAGCTCCTTCCTTATGAATAGTAAATGGTTGATTAGTTGACCACTTCAAAAAAAAATTGCAAATTACTTGTCAGGTCACTTAAAGGTGCACTGATAGCTGTAACATTCCTAATTAACTGACAGTAGAAGCCCTCAACAATAACGCAAGCCTTTATTTATTAGGAGGAATTTGCAGTTTCCCAATTCAGGTTATCTTAATTTTTTCATTCATACTTGTCATGTTGTGTAAGTATATGGTCTTGCATTATTCAAATACTGCATAAATGTCTTTGAACTGCTTATGACTTCTGAATTCTTCATAGATTATTTTTTGTAAGTTTAGTTTCCTTCATTTGCATTGATTCTTCCTTTTCTGAATAGCACAACATCTAGTTATTTACATATAACCCATAATTGCTTCCCCTAATTTGTACTTGTCGCCATTTGTGTTATATGGGAAAACATGGTGCTACTCCTATTGTTTCACTACAAATTGAACAACTGATAACAAATTTCCAAACAAATTTACAATCATAGTCAATAAAAGAAAACATTTCCATCCAACTTTATACGCATTATACAGTGTGAAATTTGTATATTATCAATCTAAAGGGATTCTGTTTTAATTGATCAAAATCATTATACAATGAAACAGGCATTGTGTGTTTGGAAACAACTTCTTAGCAGAACTTTCCTCCTTCCTTCCTCTTCACAACTCCACCTGCACGGCACATGCCAATGCTGTGTCTTTTTCCTGTGCAACAAACCTACCCTTCTTCACTCGTCAGTCCACACTATTGGTCAGTTGTACTATTTATCTACACTGCTGATCACTTCTGCTGGAGTACTTCATTGGCATAAACCGGCAGACAGGACGCTGAATGGCTGCTACACTTTGTCTTCAGGCTTCAGTTAGTGCTGCATGGTACATTACTATAGTGTACTTGATACGGTATTATTATCAACAAATATTGATAAATAAAAAAACACCAGTCAGACAATTTTCTTTTTATGTTATAACATTAAGAAATTTCAATCAAGTGAATCAAAGAGTTTTTTCAGATTTTAGGGTATACAGTATATTAGTGAGTGAGTGAGTTAGTTAGTCAGTCAATCCATCCGTCAACGTTGCATTTTATATATACTACCCATAACAGTGGCAACCTTCTGCTCATGTGTAGTTCAGTAGTTACCCTGTTCTGTTTTTCCTCCCACATAATGCTACCAGTGCCACACTCATACGCTCTTAACTGTGCACTGTCTCTCTGTTAAACAGTAAACCAATTACAAAGAAACACAGCTGCCCTTCACAAACTCTCTCTTAAATAGTACTTCAATGAGAAACAAACACACTCTTACCTGTCCCCTTTGCAGGATCAGCTGCAGGCTTACCACGCAACATGCTTCTGGCACAAGGTTTAGAACATTTAAAAGACTGTGCCCCAGCCAACCTAAAGACTTACCCTTCTGTCCTCTCTCCCTCAGACTGCGCCTGCTCCATTCGCTGCTTCTAAGCCATTGAACCCGCTTGATGAGGAGGACTTTGTGGTCTTTTGACCTGGAATTGGGAACTGGACCGCCATGTTTGACAAGCTGCTGCCTATTTGCTTTTCTGCTGTTGACAAACCCCTTCTTAATAAGGTCTTGTGTTTGAACCTGCCAGTTCAGCAATAAAGATTTTGTACCTTGGAAACATAATGCCTTATATATGATTATATATGTGATAGATAGATAGATAGATAGATAGATAGATACTTTATTAATCCCAAGGGGAAATTCACATAATCCAGCAGCAGTATACTGATACAAAGAAACAATATTAAATTAAATAGTAATAAAAATGAAAAAAAAGTTAGCATTTACTCCCCCGGGTGGAATTGAAGAGTCGCATAGTGTGGGGGAGGAACGATCTCCTCAGTCTGTCAGTGGAGCAGGACAGTGACAAAAGTCTGTCACTGAAGCTACTCCTCTGCCTGGAGATGACACTGTTCAGTGGATGCAGTGGATTATTCATGATTGACAGGAGTTTGCTTAGTGCGCGTTGCTCTGCCACAGATGTTAAACTGTCCAACTTAACTCCTACAATAGAGCCTGCCTTCTTAACAAGTTTTATCCAGGCGTGAGGCGTCTTTCATCTTTATGCTGCCACCCCAGCACACCACCGCGTAGAAGAGGGCACTCGCCACAACCGTCTGGTAGAACATCTGCAGCATCTTACTGCAGATGTTGAACGATGCCAACCTTCTCAGAAAGTATAGTCTGCTCTGACCTTTCTTACATAGAGCATCAGTATTGGCAGTCCAGTCCAATTTGTCATCCAGCTGCACTCCCAGGTATTTATAGGTCTGCACCCTCTGCACACAGTCACCTCTGATGATCACAGGGTCCATGAGGGGCCTGGGCCTCCTAAAATCCACCACCAGTTCCTTGGTTTTGCTGGTTAGATACAATCTTGTGATCTTGACAAAAATGAAAAATATGGTCTTGGTGGTCTAAATACTACAAACTAGCCATTCCCATGGCTCCGCCCGCATAGTAGTGAAACAGGACTGTGAGGAGGGCCCTCCCCAACTTTCAACTCCTGACGTCATGCTTCCCCCTTCCATTGGCCCGCAGCCTCAGTCTCAGATTAGCGTATATATATGGCCTCTGCAAGTGAACTATGATGCTTAGTGCAATGAGAGAATAAGCAAAATCCACCAAAATGTTCAAGCAAATTATAGAAAAAAAAAGATCTAAATCCTTGAAGTAGTTCTTTCGTTCACTAGCTAAGCGGAGATAAGGAATGACCCGAGGAAGGTGCGTGAGTGAGGAGAGGCCCCCTCCCCCCAGTCTCTCAGATTCATGCAAATAAATCAGTCCTGCAAGTGAACTATGATACATAACGCAATGAGAGAAGTCACAAATGTTCAAGCAAACTATAGAAAAAAACCTGATTTAAATCTGTTAAGTGGTTCTCTTGTGAAAAGCGGACAGACATACAAACAGACAGAATAAAAGCAGAGTAGAAAGTATAACAACAACAACAATATTTATTTACATAGCAAGTTTTCATACAAATGATGTAGCTCAAAGTGATTTAAATGATGAAGAAAGAGAAAAAAGGCAAATATATAAAAATAAAATTAGGCAATACCTGTACTAATTAACATAGAATAAAAGTAAGGTTCGATGGCCAGGGTGGACAGAAAAAAACAAAAAAAAAAACATCCGAAGGCTGGAGAAAAAAAAGGAAAATCTGCAGGGGTTCCAGGCCATGAGACCGGCCAGCCCCCACTAGGCATTCTACCTAACATCAATGATCTCAATAAGTCCTCATGGTTTTCAGGCTCCACATAGAAGAATTAGACGATGATGGTCATGTGGACCTCTGGCCTTCAATCCATCAATGTAGGGATGGTGCTTTGATCAGGCTGTGGTGGTGTAGAGCACAAGCACAGAAAACTGGAAAAAGAACAGGAGAGAAAGTAGGGGTTAGTATGGATTTCGGAGCCACGAAAAAAAAGGTTTTTAAATGCATATACAGAATATCAGGGTTAAACTAAAATGAAATCACTAAAATTTCTGTTTTCTCCTTATTTAGTTTTAGGAAATTGTTACTCATCCATTCAGAAGCACAAGTAAGACATTGTGTCAGTGAACCAAGACAGTCGGGGTCATCAGACTATATTGATATATACAGTTGTATGTCATCAGCATAGCTGTGGTAGCTCATGTTATGCTTTGAGATAAGCATAAGCTTTGTGAAGTCGAGTCTTCAAGAGGTTTATAAATGTTACTAGACTTGAAGCAGTTTTGACAATTCTGAGAAGTTTTAAGATCTGAACAGAAAAAATGAAAGAAAAAAACTACTTGTTTTTTTTGGAACACAGATGGTAAGAGAAAATGAATTTAGAAACAGAAGAGGGTACTGATCACTTTTAACTATTCACAAGGCAGAGGACAATTACTGCTGTGTGAATCTGCCATAATTTCTGAATCCTGGAAAATTTGGAATCATGAATATGATAAGATGAGATATGATAAGATGAACTTTATTAATCCCATGTGGAAATTCAAATGCATACAGCAGAAGAAATATGAAAAACAAGAATAAAGACTCACAGGACATCTAATATATCCAATCAATCAATAAATAAATAAATATATAAAAACTTAACAAGTACATCAGGTGGAAGCACTGAATTGCCTGATAGCAGTGGGTAGAAAATATCCTCAGAGGTGCTTCTTAGCACACCTTAGTGGAATAAACCTGTGACTAAAAGTGCTCTAAGAGAGTACCTCCTGGAGGGGATTTTTCATGATACAATCCAATTTATCCATCATTCTTTTTTCCACAACATCTTTCAGTATGTCCAGGGTTCACCCTGTGATGGAGTTGGCTTTCCTGATAAGTTTGATCAGTCATTGTGCTTCTTTTGAGCTCAAGTTGCCCAGCAGACCGAAGTGTAGAACACCACCCTGGCTACTATGGACTGGTAGAACATTTCCAGCAGCTTTCTGCACACATCAAAAGACCTGAGTCTCCTTAGTACAGGGTGGTCTGGATCTAATTATGCAAATCCAGATCGTCTGGATGACTTTGATTTATGCGGGGACAATTCTAGTTTGGCGCAAAGACGATTCCTTATGTCGTCAGTTTGCACACTTCTCGATGGTCCCGGATTTTTCGGGTGATTTTCTGTGTAATAAACTTAATAAGTTATAGCGTAATGAAAATTGCATAATTAAATCTGGACCACCCTATAGGCATAGTCTGCTCCTGCTCTTCTATTTATAGTTTTAAAACATTCACTCAAGGCTAAGGGTAGCATAGTGCTTAGAGCAGCCATGTTACGTTTACAGTGTCCTGTGTTTAAATCCCATGTCTGGTTGTTGTCTGTGTGGAGTTTGTCCATTCTCCCTCTGTCTGTGAAGTTTTTACTCTTGTTACTCACATTTTCCTCTGACAACTGCAATGATGTAAGTTAATTAATGACTCTGAACTGGCCCTTTGTGAGTCGGGAGTAGAGATGTATGCATCAGTGAGCTTTGCAATAAACTGGTCCCATGTCCATGTCTGTTTTCTGTCTTGCAGCCAGTGTTACCAGGATAGGCTTTGGCCTTGGATGAGCAGATATTAAGGGGGCTGAAGAATTCTGTCTGTATTTTGGGCTGTGGTTATTAATAAAACCCCTCTTGTGTTCCCATAAAGTAACATTGCATTTAAGCAACATTCAATGTAAAAATATATGTTGTTACCTCTTTGTCAAATGACCATGAAGTCAAATGTTCCTGCAAGGAGTACCATATTATTATTATTAGGAAATATTATTATTTTCTTGCAACTGTCAACTATTTGCACAGTTTATTGTCAATGAGATGTTTTGAGACTTGACATTCCATTAAAAGAGAGACATGCTGCATAATCTGTGCTCATCATCAGATCAGACACATTTTCAAGCCTCAGAAATGCATATACTTTTCTTAAGTAAAGAGGTTTTCGACTGACTGGAGTAGCTTTCATATAATTAAAATGCTTGTATATTACAAATAGGAACATTGACATTTACTCATCCATTTTCTGAACTGATATCTTCCAAGGTTGATTGGAGCTTGTGTACATCTCAGCAGCTTTGGAGAGCCAATCATGGATAACATTCTCATAAGTAATTGTCACACTCATGTGGGATTGGGTGCGGAAGTGATATCATTGAGGCTGAAACCGGAAGTGATGTCATTGAGGCCAGGCAGAATTTCGGTTAACTGGTCTGCAGAGAAGTGAGAGAAAGAGTTAGTGCACTCCGCCACCCCTGCTCTGGCATGGAATTACTCATATTCAGGCTGTTTAGCTGCCTCCCATGCATAAGTCTGTGGCATTAATTATAACAATACATTACATTTGTATAGCTAAACAAAATGCATTTACATAGACAGTAAGCAGTTCCTTCAACCATCACCAATGGGCAACATCCATCTGATGATGCAACAGCAGCCATTCTTGGGTCAGTATACTCACCCCATATTTGCTATTAGGTGATGAAGGGATGAGAGACAGTAACCAACTAGAGACAGGGGATGAGAAAGGGGCCAGGATGGATGAGTCAATGGTGGACATGGTGGAAAATTTAGCAAGGACATCAGGAAACCACCCTAGTCATTTTGAAAGATGCCCAGGGATTTCTTATGATCACAGAGAGTCAGGACTTTCAGGACTTTGGTTTTACATCTCAGCTGAAGGACAGTGTCAATTTTCTCAGCTCCATACACATACCACAGAGTAAGTGTCATCTGCTGGCCTCACCAACATCTTTCACCAACAACCCAAATTTCCCTGGTTGGTCTTCTATTCAAATACTAGCCAGGCCCAAACATGCTTAGTACTCTGAAAGAATATTACAGACACATGCATAAAGTATTTGAAAGTGGGCAGGCAGTGTGGAGTAGTGGTTAAGGCTTTGAACTTCAAACAACTTTGGTTTAAATCCTGCTACTGATACTGTGTGACCATAAGCAAGACACTTGACTTGCCTGTGCTCCCGTGGGGTGCTTGAGTTTTTTAATACTGTTTATACTTTTTATTTTAATTTTTTAATTATCAAATTTGTATGTTTTTGTTCAATCTGAAACTAGATAATCTTGGGGGACCTAAATTGAGTATTCTTACTGAAGAAAGGACTCTGGCAAGGTGAACTACAAAAAGGTTGGACCCTGGTGTATCAAGAATTCGAGAGGCTCTGTGTTTTTGTGCTATGCTAAGGTAAAAGTTAGTGGAGAGAACTGAAGTGGAACCTGGCTGGAGGGGAATTTCAGTGAAACCCGCCTGGCAGCTTCTACTTTAAGCTAAGTTCCTTGTGAAATAGGAACCTGACCATGGATAGTGCTGGAAGGTTACATTCGTATGGTGGGCTCTTTCCAGTTCCTAAAGCAGATGGTTTTTCTGTTCACAGACTGGTGGACCTGGTGCCAGTGTTGAAGAAGCCAGAGTAACTGTACTTGGACAATTTTGCCAGTCTTATTTTTTTATTTTAATATTTTGTTTTTTTCCCCAAGATTGTTTATGAGAGTCCATAGTTAAAGTGAGTGGAACCTGAAAAAGAACCTGGTTCAGAAATAAATACAAAAAAAAGTTGATGTAGTACAGTCCTAGTGCTCATTGCATTATTATCACTAGGTGGCGTAGTCGGCCTAGTTGGCTCAAACATTTTGAATCACATGTAACTGACGGCTCAGCTATGGTTTAGACCTGCCTTGTTGCATGCATTGCCAGGATATGCTTGAAATAAACAAGTCTGGAATGAAAACAAATATGAATGAGAAGTACTCATTAGCCTCATCAGTAATTCATACTTCCATTCATTTCCCAGTTAACTGTCACAGGAAGACAGAGCAAAAATTCCAGGGTTTTTCAAAGTAAGAGGAAAATCAAAGTAACTGCACAGGAAAAATAAGAATCCAAGGATAATATGCAAAGTCTGTACAAACAGCAATTAGGCTGCATTGTGGGCCATTCCATGAGGCAGGAGGGCTAAATGTTGTCAGTATGCATGGTGGACATCACTGTGCCTATTGATTTCATTTTTGGAACTTTTATACATATATTTTTGTATATCTATATATTATATTGCTTTTTCTATCTAACCCATTTTGTGTCTTTTATGGTTTTAAAATTTTGTACCTAACTTCCCAAGACTGTGGCCATCTTGTTTATAGTTGCTGTTCCTGTTGCTGGTGATGTGATGTGGAGATCAAATGACACACTTTGTCATCACACCCTGCCTGTATAAGATGGTGGCATGCACACCAGCATTGGACTGTAGAAATACAAACGTAGTGTTAGTGATAGACTATGGAAATTGGGCTAGTCTTAGGATCTTGTAATTAACTTAACCACAATATACTGCTTTTGTTTTTTGGCATATGGTTTATGGATGGTTTATTTTGATCATTTCAACTGTGGCCTATCTCCAAAGTTGTTTGCTTCTAAAACATATTTTTTCATTCCCTGGCTTTAATGGACTCAGTAACAAAACGGAAAACACCTGTTTTTTTTGCCAAAATGTTCCTTAATATGACCATTATCTCAACTTTTTTATCAATTCTTTCACTCATTTTTATATTAATTTCAAAGAGTAAATGTATAGGAAAACAGGTCAAATGCATGATAATACAGTACTGCACTAGAAATTCTAAATATAGCAAAAGTGACAGGAAGCCAACTTTGACAGACAAAAAAAAAATCATCAGATACCCTTGGTACTACACCAAAGATCTATTGCAGAAAATCAAGATGACAGTCTTAATGAGTCACACAAAAATGAAACTAGAAACTGAAGCAGTTTGACTAAAGGGCATACAACATATTGGTGTATGATAACAATATCTCCTACAAGATCCATCTAATTTTTTATTTCATCTATCAAAAGGTTTTTTGCAATGGACAAGGAAATTGCCTACACTCTGCAATAATAGGCCATGAAAATAAATCCTAACCTCGGCCCCTCAGGAATGAATGATGCTTTTTACCTAGTACCAGCTGCCACAGGAACATGAACTACAAGTAAGTTGTAAATCTGATGTAACCCTCTCGCTGTTGCCTTTATCCAAAAACTCATCAGTAATTTCTTTTCTGTTTATGGTAAGGGTGACACTGATATCTACAAATAAATGGTTTGAAGAATGGTTTCTGATTAAAAATTAAAAAGTAAAAAATAAAACCCCACTTTCTCATGAATAGACAAAAACGAAATACATCCAGAACTTCAGTACACCCAAATAATAATGTACTAAACTTTAATATAAATTTTTAATTAAAAAAGAGGAGAGAGAGACCTCTTTGAATCCCACTTGCCTGAAGAAGGGACCTGAGCTGCATTGAAAGCTTGCATATTGTAATCTGTTCAGTTAGCCAATAAAAGGTGTCATTTTGCTTGACTTCTCATTGCATTCATATTATAATAGTAAAGTGACTAGAGTCTTTAACACTAGAATTCCTGAAGCCTATGAAAAAAACTCATAATCCCAGCCCACATTAAATTCCCTTTCACCTCTCTCCATCAGCGTCTTTTGTTTTGTAAATGCGTCGATCAGCACAAGTAGCAAGCAGCCTGCTCTCCCATCCCCTGCCTTGATGGAACTCAGCTCGAGCAAAAAGTTCTTCCAGCTCAAGCCAAGGATCCTCATTTGCGTGTGAGGTTCATGGAGTTGTATAGGGTAAATAATAGGGTATATCGTTATTTGGAATACTTGCATTTCATAAAGACTCCTCTTATTTGGAGAAGATCTCATGATTGATGCATCATACAATAATGTGCTTGGACTTGGTTTGATGAGGAGAACCTACTGTAAGTACTGAAGTGTCACTTACAGATAATTGCTATTGCTTAGTGAAGTAATATATGAGAGCACATGAAAAATTAGAAGAGTGTTGCAACACTGTTTCTGGTTTACAACCTATAGCTCGCATTTGCGCGGTTGATGGGATGGTTCATCACATTGGTTGAAATCTATTCGTCGGGACTTTTTGATTGATGCATAACACTTGCGTTTTCCTTATACAAATAATTACTACAATTTTTTCATAAATTTTTTTTAACAAGTTTTGAAACACCATACATATGATTGCCTAACAAAATATGTCAATATTAAAAAATTTGATTACTAGCAGTGTGAAGTCAACACCCATTGCTTGCAAAAAGAGGTATTGTTTGGTTCAGTGCATGGCATAGTTCACCCGTAGGATATGGCAAAAGATTTTTAAACGATTGTTCAGCCCTGTACTGGGCTGCTGAGGGTGTACTAAAATGCCAAATCCCCATATACTGGGAACATTTGGCAGCTGCCCCTGTCTGGGAGATTTGGAGGAATTTCTTTTACAATCCAAGGGAGGCTGGGGACATTGAAATCAAATGATCCAGCACAGAGTTGTGGCCATAATGTTTCAGAGCTGCAGCCATAATGTCATTAACATGATAGTAATCTCCAGACTCAAACGTGAACACCATTGATGAGTTAGTCCCCCCATTCAGAGTCCCCTGACTCAGCTTCTTCAATGGAAGCTAAGATTTAGGAGATCCTTGAAGTGCTCCTTCCACCTCCTAACTATATCCCCAGATTAGGTCAGCAGTGCTCCATCCCTACAATAAACTGCACTGCTACTCTTTCCTGAATCGCCAGACAGTTTTCCAGAATTGCTTCAAGTCTGACTTAATGTTATTTTCCATGGCCTCACCAAACTCCTCCTGCACCCGTTTTTGTTTCCACAATTGTCATTGCCGCACTGTGCTTTGCCTGTTACCTCACAACTACCACTTACCAAGCTTGAAAGGCCTCTTTCTTCAGTCGGATGACTCCCTTTACTGTTGCCATCCACCACCAGGTCCAGAATTTACTTCAACGACAGACAGTATTTTCATTTGAGGGGTACATTAGCTGACCAAATTAAGAATATTATGAGTACTGCCATCAGATATATAACCCTGATCTCTGTTCACACAGCACCATAATTAGCCATGTCTTGCAGCTAGATCCAAATGAGCCCACCCTATGCCCAAGAAAAGAAACACATGCAAGCCTGTGAAAAAATAATAATAAGGAAAGATTTATTACTGTTTACAAGGCATTTCTATCTTTTTCATGGAAGAAAAAAACTGCAACGCATCTGTACAGATACATTGGAAACAAATGGAGCCACGACTTCAAACACTTGAATGAGGTAGTTTCTCTGCCACCTGCTGTGCTCCTAGATTGGAACTCTATGCACTATATACAGATATACACTGCTCAAAAATGAAGGCAGCAAATAAATCACACATTGGTTCTCAATGAAGAAAATATTCAAGTGGAAAATCTTTACTGAGTAATACTGTTTAATTCGTTGAGAACAAAATGATGTAATGACAGTTAATGGAAACTAAAATCACCAACCCATTGAGAACTGGATTCAACACTAGACCAAAAATCTAAGTCAAAATTTGAAATCACACATTCATCCAGCAACTAATAATGTGACTCACCAGTGTGTATGGCCCCCATGTGCCTGCATGAAAGTCCCAATAACATCTGGGCATGTTCCTATTGAGGTGGCAGATGGTGTTCTGGGATATCTCCTCACAGACCTGGATAAGGGCATCAGTGAGGTCCTGGACAGTCTGCAGTGCTACATGGCGGCATCAAATTTACCGATATATAATGTCCTAGAGGTTCCTAATTGGGTTCAGGTCTGTTGGACAGTTAATGGCATCAATGTCTTAATCATTTAGGAACTGTCTATATTGTCTATGCTGGGGGGAAGAAGACCAGGGACACCCGGAGTGCTTCCAGGTGCACAGCCGGTACTTCCACCACACTAGGGAGTGCCGGCGGAAGCTAATCAGGAGGCACCTGGAGCACATCCGGGTTTGGATAAAAGGGGCCGCCTCCCTCCATTCAGGGGCTAGAGTCTATAGGATGAGAGACGAGGTCTTTGTGGAGAGGAGCGGAGGCAGCCTGAAGGAAGAAGAGGCATTATTTGAGGGCCTGGACTTTTGGGGAGTTTGAGGGTTGTGTGTGCACTTTTGTAAATATTATATAGTGTAAATAAACATGTGTGGTGCGTAAACTATGTGTACCTGTCTGTGTCCAGGCCATACGCCACAATATATACAATGTAGGTTACCCTTGGTCCATATGTGCTCACTAAGAAACAGTTTTAAAAATGTTGTGGTCCAAGCGTGAAATTTCTTACAGTTTTTTAGACCCGTTTGTATGTCTGTCTGCTTTTCACGCGAGAACTACTTAACGGATTTAGATCGGGTTTTTTTCTAGAATTTTCTTGAACATTCCATTGATTTTGTGACTTTCTCAATGCACTAAGAATCATAGTTCACTTGCTGTACTGATTTATTAGCGTGAATTCGAAAGAGACTCATCAGGCTGCGGGGAGGGGGGCGGTGCACTCCTCACTCACGTGTCTGCCTTGAAGCGTAACCTTAACTCCACTTAGTTAGCGAACAAAAGAACTACTTAACGGATTTAGATCTTTTTTTTTTTTATATTCTATAATTTGCTTGAACATTCCAGTTGATTTTGAGACTTCTCTCATTGCGCTAAGAATCATAGTTCGCTTGCAGTGATATATTCGCATTAATCCGAGGCTGTGGGGTGAGGGGAGGGGGAAGAGTGATGTCAGGAGTAGAGAGCTGGGCGGGGCCCTCCTCACTGTCCTGTTTCACTAATAAGCGTGTGATGCTGCTGGGAATGGCTAGTATAGTATATATTGTCACATATGTGCGCATGGGAGGCAGGTAAAGGGCATGAATGAGAGTAATTCCATGCCAGACTAGGGGGTGGGGGAGTACACTGACTCTTTGTCTCACTTCTCTGCATTTTAGTTACGGGGAAATTCCACCTGGCCCTGATGATGTCACTTCCAGTTGTGGACCTAATGGCGTCACCTCCAGTTCCAGGCCCATTGATGACATCATTTGCGGTCTTGGCCCTAATGACACCACTTCTGGTTCTGGCCCCATTGATTACATCATTTTCTCTGTTTGCTATTAAAACTGCCATTTTGATCATCTCTTAAAAGTTCTGTTCTGGACTCCAATCTGTACACATCAGTACAATAATTCATTCAATTTTGCAGCCAGGAAATAATGTGGCTTTTGTCGAGTTTGTGATTATTTATATATATATATATATATATATATATATATATATATATATATATTTATCTCTATTATAAAAAAAAAATCCTGGAAAGGAAAAGCAGGGCGATGAGATGTGATCTTCTCAGAAGTTCTCAGAAGACACTTAAAAGACTCGCGAGATACAAACAATATCAAATAAGAGCACGGCCAGCAAAACACTCAGTCGTGTAAAGGCACGTAGCACACACAGATCCTGTGCACTCAGCACATATAAAGCGTATAAGGACAATACTTTCTAGATGAAATGTCAATGACTAAGCAAAGAAGAAAGAGCAGTGTGGAGAAAAGAGACCCAAAAGTGTTAGAGGGAAAAAAGGCAGATAAGAGATTATGAAAGCAGTGGAATTCGAAAGGCTCAAACATATGCAGAGAAAGGTAAAGAATATGAAAGCAGTAAAATTCGAAAGTATTGTAGCATCCCAGCCAGGTTGAAGCCTTTTTTGTTTTAAGTGACTGTTATGTCCGATTGAGGGAGGGTGGAGTACAGCATGGAAGACTGATAGCGGGGTATTGATTGATGTGGTAAGGTGGGGGGGTGAGACCCGGAGGATGAGATGTTGGAGAGGGTGCTAGAAAGTTGTGTTTGGGGTTACGAAGTTGGCGATTGTTCAAGTAAAACTTTTGTGAAACTTTATTACGTCAGTCGCTACAGTATCAATAAAAAGATAGTAAAGATCACATTAGCGCAAACAAAAGGAAATTAATGTGTAATTGAAAAAATAGCAGGACAAAGCGAGGTCAGAAATAAAGGTCAAAGAGCTGAAAACAAAGTCTTTTCACCTTTGCATCATTCAATGCACAAAACGTAGATTTACACAATAATGGACCATACGCTATGAGAATCTGTGGTCCCACAACAGTTAAAGCAACGACAAGTTTAATTTCAAAGAAAACACAATTCGGTCAAGTGTATATTTATGATCACGGAGAAACGGTGCAAATTATAACAGGCAACAAGAAAGGTAATGTATATATTTCGCGGAAAACATTAGACACCAAAGGAGATCTTGATATGCCATTCGTATTAAAATTTTTACAGTTTCCCGTGAGAATAGCTTTTGCTATGACAATTAACAAATCACAGGGACAAACATTAGAAAAATTGTATACCCGATTAACCAAACACAGGGGTTGGCGAGCGAAGCGAGCCGGTGGCAGAGCCCCCTAGTATACAGTATATATGCACATTTATTTATATATATACAGTTTTTTCTGCTTGCTTTGCTGTACTTTGTTTGTGGTTATCCTTCTGTCTGTTTGTTATTTCAATGCTGTTTCACTGCTCAGATCACATTTTTGGCCTCTATAATCAATTCAGCATGGTTGGTAGATGTTTCTCTAGGCCTCGGGGACTATTCGAACACCATTGCACCATTACAATCCACCCAAAACTAGTTCAGTTCCTTCTTCCCCATTGACTTCAATGCATTTTGCGGAGTTCGGTTAAGCTTCTGAACATTTCCATAATTTCGCCCTAACAGGATTACTTCATCACTAATCTGGAAGGAACATATTTAATTAGTTACTTTAGATGGAGGAAGTATGTGATGGCTGTAAAATTGATAGCATAACCCTGAACATCAAAATGGGGAGACTAAGTGGGTCCTAATAATTCTAGACTAATAAGTTGTACTTCCGTCACATATAAAAAGATGAAATGAATCAGAAAACTACTTATATGAAAATAATACATGTCAAAACAATTTGTTAGACATTTTCAACAGGCAAATGGAGGATAAAACTAAATGAAAAATGTTGCCCAATTTACTTGGACTTTCAAAATGATTTTCATATGGCTCTACAATAAAGATTAATCCTAAAGCTAGAAGCTGTTGACATCAGAGGTAACTTACACTCTGAATTTCAAGATGGTTAATTGGCTGGATAAACAGGCTACAGATAAGAGCAGAATGATCCACATGGGGTGAAGTCATTAATGGCATCCCTCAGGGATCTATTTTGGGGCCTTTTATTTTAATGACATTAGTTCTCATGTAGTGAGTAAACTTGTGAAATGTGCAGAATACACTAAATTGGAGGCAAAGGCAATTCTTAGCAGACAAGCAGAAGAAAACAAAAAAGACCTGGACAATCTTCAAATTAATTTTAATGCAGTCAAGTGTATTTGTGGGCAAAAGGAACATTTGGGTTTTACCTTAAGACAGCACTCTCACTGCCCAGAATAATTATAGAAGCAGTTACCAGGGTTCACTTCTGAGCCACATGCCAGCCAACCCCAGAAAAGGAAACTTCATTTGTAATTTGCTGTCCCTGCAAGGCCACAGGTTTCAATCCACTGTATTCAGCAGGGATCTCAGCACAATTTAAGACTCCTTGCTGCCCCATACTGGGCTTAATTCACATTGAATTACAAACAAGAGAGACTGTACATTATATAGTTCTGTTGTCCTCACTAGAAAAAAGGACATGGTAGATGTAAAATAGTCACAAAGTGCATCACTAGCTTCATTTGCCTTAGGCAGCAATGGTAGCTTGGAAATTTAACACCAAGTCATAGCTGGATAATGAGAAAAGTACAGAGAGTAGAGGGTCAGTAACACTTCATAATGACTGCCAAGCTTTTATTTTTGAACAAATGACTTACGTACAGGGTTGCAAAGTAAACAGCTAATCAGCAGTTTTAATTAGGGTATGCTAGTCCAACGTAATGAGATTTCAGCCTGGGTTTAAAAACCAAAATGAAAGGTGCACATCTTTTGAAGTGATAAATAAATCATATCTTCTATAGTAGTTTTTTATTTTTAGACTTTTTATAAGGCCAACACTAGAAGACATGCATGCTTCAGTACAGTAAAAATTCATTGACAATTTCTGTTAAGTAAGTACCCATTTAAGACATTAAATGCCAGAGGGAGGATTATGAAATCAGCTCTACATTTAATAGTTAATCAGTGTAAAGCCTTAGGAACAGGAGTTACACAATTGTAAATTTTAGTTCTAGTAATGATCCATTCAGCAGCACGTTGGAATTACTAAAAGGTATGAATAGATTGATTTGAGCAGCCTGTGAGTAACCACTGTAGTAATTCTTCTAGAAATTAATATATACCTGTAAATTATTTAACTTTTATCTTACATTATAAGTCGTTGGACTTGGTACTCCAATACTGGTGGTGCGGTGAAGGAGATCGATCAAATCCTCATGGGCAGACGCTGGAGGCTCCTGCAAAACTGCAAGGTCTGCAGAAGTGCCCAGTTTGTGAATTCTGACCACAGACTTGTTGTTGCTACTCTTAGGATCCAGCTTAGGTTTAGTAGGTTACCACCTACTAGGAAAATGAGGCTGGACTTGGCAAGACTCCAAGACCAGGCTATTTCTAATGAGTTGGCATGGAGTTTGTGTGAGGAACTTGCAGATTTGGGTACGACTGCCAATATTAATGTGATGTGGGAGACCTTCCGTGACAAGACCCTGAAAGTTGCTGAGGGTTGTGTTGGTGTTACTGGTGCTCCCAAAATGAGGTGTTACATCTCGCAGGGTACCCTGGATATCATCGAGGGAAGTCACAGCGCACGGCTCAATGGCAACTCTGGTCTATACCGGGAACTGAGAAGGACAGCTTTGAGGGCAGATCAAAAAGGCGTTTGTTAGAGGAATCTGTGAGCAAGTGAGCAAATGAAGCATTATGCACATATAAAACTGTTCCTCGGAGAGTCACAGTCAGGGCGGCTGATGGAATGTTCCTTACGGATAACACTGCAGTTGTAACCCACTGGGCTAGCTACTTTGAGCAGTTGTTCAAAGCTGATCCTCCATCTAGGACGTTGGATATATCTGGGTTCACGGTTCTTGAGGCTGATCCTCCAATTAGCTTTGAACCACCCAATCTCACTGAGATTGCACAAGTGATGAACCATCTGAAGGGGGGAAAGGCTGCAGGTATCTGTGGTATCCAGGGTGAACTTCTCCAGGCTGGTGGTAAGGCTGTCCTCCTGGCATTGCAAGCAATCTTTGCTTCCATTTGGGAGACTGGAATCATCCCAACTGATTGGAAAACATGACTTGTCGTCCCTATCTGGAAAGGGAAGGGTGATCACCTGGATTGCAGTAACTACAGGGGGATAACACTGCTCTCTGTGCCGGGTAAAGTCCTTGCTAGGGTCATCCTCAATAGAATCCGTGATCACTTGCTCACCTACCAGCGACCGGAACAGTCTGGTTTTACGCCTAAGAAGTATACCATTGACTGCATCCTGGCACTGAGGCTTCTCATAGAGCGCAAATGCGAATATCAGTAGAGTTTCTTTGCAGCCTTTGTCGATTTTCGTAAAGCGTTCGACTCACTTGATCGAGCTGCCCTGTGAGACATCCTGAGGATTTGCGGGATCCCCTCGATGTTGCTGGATATCATGGCTGGCCTGTACACTGGTACTGTGAGTGCTGTGCAGAGTGGAAGCAGAACCTCTGTGTTTTTCCCAGTTGATTCTGGGGTTTGTCAGGGGTGTGTTCTTGCTCCTACTCTGTTCAGTGCTTGTATAGACTGGGTGTTGGGCAAGGTCGTGGGGTCCAGTGGCTGTGGGGCATCTGTTGGTGAAGAAAGATTTACAGATCTTGACTTTGCTGACGATGCTGTGATCTTCGCAGAGTCAATGGAGGCTCTGATCGGGGCACTCGAGAGACTGAGCGAGGAGTCTGAGTGTCTGGGCTTGCGAGTGTCCTGGATAAAAAACAAGATCCAGGCCTTTAATGACCTCTTGGGCACAGCCATCAGCAGTGTGTCTGTTTGCGGAAAGAGTGTTGACCTTGTCGAGAGGTTTACTTACTTTGGTAGTGACATTCATGTCTCTGGTGACTCTTCCTGTGAAGTCAGTAGACGGTTTGGGAGAGCATGGGGGTCATGAGGTCGCTGGAAAGGGGTGTGTGGCGCTCCCAATATCTCTGAAAAAGGACAAAGGTCCAAGCCTTTAGAGTCCTGGTGCTTCCTGTCTTGCTATCTGGTTGTGAGACATGGACGCTATCCAGTGACCTGAGACAAAGACTGAATTCCTTTGGTACTGTGTCTCTCCAGAAAATCCTTGGGTACCGTTGGTGTGACTTTATGTCGAATGAGCAGTTGCTCATGGAGTCCTGAATGAGGCACATTACCTGCATTGTGAAGGAGCGTCAGTTACGGCACTACGGCCATATGGCTCGTTTCCCTGAGGGTGATCCAGCTCATAAGATCCGAGTGGTTGGACCAGGCCAAGGGGTTGCCCACTTAGCACCTGGTTGTGGCAGATAGTGGGTCATTTCTGGAGGCTGGGATTGGACCATGTGTCTGCCTAGGGGGGATTGCCAACTGGGATCCTGAGTTGTTTCGTCGTGTAGTGGGTGAAGCAATACACTGTACCAGTGCATGCTCCACAACTTACATTATAAGAAAATGTTTTTATTTTTCTGTATTTCTCAGATGCTAAAAGCGGGTGTTTAATAATGTTGGAAAGTATGTGATAAAAGAAATCCCTAAAGTTCCATGCAGATTTAATAAAACTGTTATTTAGGCCTAAAAAGTGACAAATCCTTATTGGTTTTAGTTTTATTCCCATCAATTAAAAACATTTTTAATTGTTCATATACAAAGGCAATTATTTATTACTTATGTGTTTGTTTTTGTAACGTATTAATACAACTATGAACATGATAGGAGGAATATCCTTCAGTCGAAAGCAGTAATTTTCCGTCTTTTTAACTTGGGGACCAACAGAAGACTGAGAATATAATCATGCACCAGGGAGAGTGAGTATATAACAAACATATTTGTTCTGTATCATAATTTATCCAACCAATGCACAAACATGGAAATACATAAATGCCAATACTCTCTTTTCCTGTGCCGGTACTCTGTTTTTTAGGGTGGATGGACATCACCCCTCCTTGTTCATAGCCAATAGTTAGTATTAATAGACTTCAACAACTTGTTGGGCCCCCCACAGTGTCCTAAGTGTGGAGCCCCTTAAGTAGCACTGTGGACTTTAAGGAGGATGTGCCCCTTGGTGTACAAAGTATGCCTCTTTTACCTTCATAAATGCCGCCCAGTAGGTAACAACACCCACTCAGTACCATCAGAGTTTGACAGCCTTGGTCCCCTCGTTGATCAGAGCATGTTCCCCTTAACTTTCATAAGCAGTGCCTCTCAGATGACTACACTTTAGGCAGCCACCTGTGTCGCCTAATGGATTGACTGCTTTTTAAAAATCCGATTCCTTCATAGAGCAGAGATTCCAGCATCCAGATTTACTAACATAAATCATAGAGGCTGGTGTTGGTCAATTCCCCTTGGAGTTTCAATCATCTAGATGGATTATGACATATTTTATCCTTTGGAATGTTATCTGGGAAGTGTTCACATACACTTAAAAAAACACTGGAATTCAGTGATTTTTTTCAGACCAGCAAAAATATTTATGGACCGGTTTGGATCTACAGACTGTAGGGTTTGATACACTGGTCTAAAGGAAGCATAGAAAGAAGAGCCCTAAGAAACATCATATGATGGATTGTTATCCTCACGTTTCTATTCAAACCGAAATCTATTTGACAAGCACAGACTAAACCACACAAGTACAGTGCCTCAAAGCTCGACAAAATCCTCAAATATGTTTAACAGAATAGAGAGATCATCTGTGTTTGAAAACTGAGGTTAAATCTAACAAATTAATACATTAGAAAACAGAAGGCAGAGCGGCTTCTGTACTGTGACTAGAGAAAAGCCAGACTGAAACAAAATTAATAAAGTGAGACTAGAGCTTTGAGGTTGTTCTTTTTGAGGAAACTCAAATCAATTTCAATTAAACTGGGAAACTCACAGTTGAAGACACAAGTGGAAACAAAGAGAAAATGCCTTGAAGGCAGAAACCAGGAAACACTAATTCATACAAAGATTTTCTAGAATTTTAAGTCACATATTGTAGTTAAAGAAGAAACCTTGACAGCTTTCAGAAAGTTATTAGATGAGATATTGGGCCACATGAATACTAGTTCACCAAACAACCCTGATGGCCTAAATGGTCTCATCTTATTTGTCAAACAAAGTTCTTATAATCTAACATGAGGCTTAGGCCATGTTTTTGCCAGGAACCTCATTTTGACCCACATGCTAAGAAGAAAAACATTCCCCCAACCTAAAAAAATGTAACAGTTCTTATCTAAACATGAGAAATTCTTATATGTTTTAAGAACTACATAATAAAAAAGCCAGAACTTACCTCTGTAGCATTGGGCACAAGACAAGAACCACCGCACATGGACAAGGCTCCAATCCATCAGAGGACCCATTCATGCACACATACACACTAACACAGGAGCCAGTTTGATAATAAATATAAATGGTTAAACTATGTGTTAGTATTTTGTTTGAAGCCTAACCAATGTTATACAATAGTGTCAAAATCTCTATATGGCACCTTAAAAACCCATGAACACAAATTTTGATTTGACAGTACAGTTGCTATTATTCGTACCCTTTCCTTGAACTCTTCAGTTGACATCACATGTGGTGTGCTTGTAACTGTGCAGTAAACTCATTGCTAGCAATAGTTTGTATAAACAAGATGGTGTTTGATTAGGAGGAGTCATTTGTGGGGTAGACTATGGCTCTCTTATAACCTTAAATGGGTTAAACAAAGGCTGAAAGTAAATACATTAATATTTAATTCTTTTTGCTCATATTTATCCAACTGAATGATATCCAGAGAAATATAAAGTATATTATTTATTTCATAGACTTGCATGACATTTAAATTTGTAAACCTCAGCTTTCCAGATTCATAAGCAGTAAATTAAGAAAAAAATACAAAATGTACTTACTGAAAATAAAATAATTTTCAAAATTATTTTATCTGCAATGGACTGTCGCTCTGTCCAGGCGTTGTTCCCACCTTGCACCCTATGATTGCTGGAATAGACTCCAGCTGCCCAGCGACTCTGTCCTGGATGAAAAATGCTAGGAAGATGGATGGGCGGGTGATTTTATTACAATATAATATTCTCAACAAGACAGCCAAAGTGGCAGCCAAATAAATAATTCAGAATTGCTTGGTTACCATAATTAAAGCACTGTCGCCACATGTTTCTTCAGTAAACTTTAGAATAGGTTATTGTCCTGTCTATGAGTCAACAAAGAGCATTAGCAGGCTTTTCTGCTTCAGGCGCAAATTCAGTGCATTTATGTGCTCATAAGAAATCCACTGATGATCAAGAGAATAGCAGTCTATTACGATTTTTCATTTAGTGACATTCTGCAGCTTGTATTTTTTATGAACTTTTAGCAGATGCATTAAATATTGATTCTGCAAACTATGCAAGATTTGTTCAACCCATCAGAAAATTCTAATGAACAACAATCTTATTTTTCTAAGCTAAAACATCTTCAGTTTGTATTAGAATGATACTGCATTCTACTTTCCTTTAAAATTAAATGTCAGAATTTGGTTGCCTTAGGCATAAAACGTAACCTTTTTCTATTGCTCATAGAAAATAATATTCTTTGAACATGCATGGTTTGCTGTCAGCATCCATCCATGCATCCAGTTTATTACTGGCTGAATTGAAGCCACGATTACAGGAAAGTGAAGGCAATCCTAGCAGATGCAAAGCACACACAATTTTTGCAACACCTTTGGATCATGGAGAAAATGATTGCTCTAATGGAATGACTTTGGACTTAAGAGGAAAATGAAGAACCAGGCTGAAAGTCACAATAGGACTCTCGACTCAATTCAATGCAATTTAGTTGTGTAGTAAATTCATCACTAAGTATAGGCTCAAGACATTTAGACATATTTACAACTATAATGAACTGAGTGATTGAAACATACATTCCAGACTTTCCCCACTTTGTGATGCTACTCTCTCAATGAAAAACTGTTTGTAACATGTACTATACAAGCTTTCATAATTTTTTGTATAAATGGAAATAATGTAAGCATTCCTTGGCCTAAAAAATGACCACCATTTTCCTCATAAAACACCATAATATATGAAAATGAACATGTTGGTTCAGTTGCAGTGGTATCAGCTGGGGATGATCACATTCTGATCTGGCCTGGTAACAAGACTAGCTTTCGAGTTTAGTGCTGTTTCAGTGTGCCTCACAGCTGTGGTCTAGCAGAGAATTTAGACTAGGTTTAAGTGCACTTGCAATGTGCTTCTGGGAGTCATGGAAGGGGAATAAAGTTGCATACTAAATTAGACTACCTTGAGAGCAGGTTTATGGTAGGTAATGTTACAAAACAAATTCCACATGCATCAGAGAGACTGTTATGGACATGAAAAAGCACAAATATGCCCTTAACAAATATGGAAATCGTGTATTTATACTTGGACTGAAATATATTACGATGCTGAATCAAATATGTTTAACTCGGTGCCACACAAAAAGTGGTGCATGGGAATATTTTAATTGTGTAATACAAGAAATATATATGCAGTTATAAAAAACAAACTAAACATAGTAAACCAAAATGAACACATTTGATTATTATAAACAAACATGAAAAAATAATTAACTTTATAATTGAAATATAACTAGAAGAGAATGACTGATGGAAAAATATAAACTCCTGTTCCCAGAGAAAATAAGATTCTGGTCATAATCATACAAGAAAAAAAAAATTCTGATGTCTAAAGCTGATGACTTTTGGTCATGGAGCATTTAAGACTTGCCAATTGTACTTGTTGATCTCATTGCCAGACCAGGGGCCTTATGTATAAACAGTGCATATGCACAAAAATGTTGCATACTTCTGTTTCCACGCTAACATTGTGATGTATAAAAACTTAACTTACCTTAAAGCCACACACATTATCACGCCAGCTCAATCCCTTGTGTATGCAAGATTTTAGTTCGGTTTTTCAAACTGGTAGCACCCAGCATCAAAGCAGTGCTACTGTACCTGCGTAGTTTCCCTTTATTTTTTAGATTCACATCCCTGATGCAACTTTATTAAATACACTGAAATTAATGGCATATCATTTATTAGTTTAAGGCATCTGATTGTAATCAACCTGTAACCATATAATGGTGCACGGGATGGCCAAACTATTCCAAATACTATAGCTGCTTTAGCGTTGTTACTCTCAGTGCACCACTCAGAGTATTTTAACCCAATGTATCTGAGTGTGGAAGCACAGCTGTACAATAGCTGATCGGAATGCTCTCTGGCAGATTGTGTCAAGAGTGGAGATAATTATCGGAATACAGCTTTCAGCACATGCTGCCTCAGCCATGGGTACAGTCTATTTGAACTCTCCTATTCAGCAAATGCTTCAGAGCCTTTCCTGTAGGGACCTCGTGGTTCAGAAACATTTCATCCCAAGAGCTATAGATGCACTTATAAGTACAATTACCACACTGTAAACTTGCACTGAAATTGTAATATTGCACAACCTGAGCCACTTATGCTTTCATATTGTATATTTTTCTTTGTTTTTTATTGTATTATTATTATTATT
>JANRMT010062842.1:30137863-30153231 GCA_026402145.1 Polypterus bichir lapradei
TATTACAGATGACTGGTTACTTGAAGAAAGAAAAGGAACGACAGGAATTGGGGGTTAGTACGTTTGAAAGAGACAGTACTGCTGCAATAAATTATTTCATTGGGGTTGCGCATAGTGCAGCAAGCAACTTGCGGGAGGCAGGAACAATCTCTGGATTAGGCACCAGCTCATCGCTACCAATGCACCACCATGGCCCCATGTTTAACACATGCTTTAATTCCTATCATCATGAAAATATCAAGTATACATCTTAGTATTAAAAATGTTCAGGGATCTTAATATCATGAATGTAATGTATTCTGTGTCCTGTCGAAATAAGAGAAAGACCATTTAAGAAGCACGTAGTGATTCACACACAAAGAGTACACTACAAAGTATTTAACGTCCTACTTTAGTTATGATGGGATTAGAGAAACTTGTAAATTAAATGATTTTAAAATTAAGTTTATTACTTTCTACTTTAATGACAAAATAAACTATGTGATTAAAATGGAAATTTCGAGATTAAAGTTGATATTTCAAGCTTTTTTTTCCCACTGTGTCCCTATTTTTTTTCTTTTCTCTGTAACCTAATAAGCTTCCATATGACACTCAAACGGTGGGCTATGACACACCTTTTCATTATAACTTTAATATCTGACCACTTCTTTTTTATTTTGGGCAATGCGACTCTCTATGTCACTCGTTCAACTTCCTTTTGTTGTTTATACCACTCTTAAACTAACAAATAGTACGTTTTTCCTTGCTTCCACCTGGTATTTGCTGAAATTCTTCTATTTTCCCAGTGCTTTTGCCATCGTCTTTTCACACAACTTTGAACTTAAGGGTCTATATATATTGACTTGCATATTCAAAAAGGTGTCTACATTTCACGCTGACCAGGATTTATGTAACGGAAGAATGTGAAAGTTGTGGTATGCACAGATTTAGGCATCTGGATTTTTTTTGTGCATACACACATTTCTGTTTTTGTCCATACACCATGTTTTAGTGTGAATTCTATGCACGGCATTATACATAAGGCCCCAGGTCAGTTTAAAGAAGTGAAAACTGATGGTCACTTTTACCGACTGTGTCCTGACTTTCCAGCACAGTCCTATTCTCCCCATTTTGTGATACCAATAGGATGCTGTCTGATGGGGCCAATTCTGAAAAACAGCTCTGGCAACTTGAGCTGCAATCTCAGCCCTTTCATTTTGTTTTCTATTTTGTCATGGTACATAAAACAAGAGACATAAGACAGATGAGCTTCTGTTTTGTTTTTTGAGATCCAAAATATTCACATTTTTCATTCCTTCATACAGTGGACTGGAACTTTGTGAAATGTGGTCTAGCCTCACTTGGGGAGGAAAAAGGGGGAGGGCTGGGAGTGGGGAGAGCAAGTTACTTCTTATCTATCCTTTTTAACCCCTACTGTAAGTGCAAAACATTATAATAGGCTCCTTAGCCATAATACCTGGCAACAATATGGAATCAAGGTTAAAGCTATTGTATGGAACAACACACTACCTTTACTTAAGTTTAAAAAATGTCCTCAAACATTCAGAAGCAGTGTCCCTCTGACCAAACAGTGAACTTTGTAGGCTGGGATGTCAAAGGTCTCAATCACGATCTAAAGTGAAAAAACCTGCCCAATGTTCCTCACCTCCCATCTATTTCTATTCTAAAGGCAATACTGATGAGTCTTGAAGACTCAGACTGAATCTCAGTAATATATAAAAACATTTTAAAGTCTATTTGTTTCAAAGATCTGAGGGTACAATTGGGAAAGGATCTTTCACTTAACATCTCTGAAAAGGAGTGGCAGGCAGCCATGGATAGAATACGCTCCAGTTCCATATGCAAAAGCATTTAATCATTCAGTTTAATTTTTTTTATCAAGCACATTATCCAATTTTAAAATTGTCCAAAATGCATCTTGGGCAAGATTCAGCCTGTGAATGTTGCAGTCTAGCTCTGGCCTCATTGGGGCACATGTTTTGGGCATACACAAAGTTAGGTCATTTTGGACAAAATCTTTGAATGCCTATCAGGCAGCCTTGGTGTCACAATCACTCATAACATATTAACATATTAAATCCCAGATGGGCTCAAAGTGGAGAAGGACAAACAAACTGTAATTGTCTTTAACACACTACTAGCACATAGACTTATCTTTCTCAACTGGAAGAATCCCAGCCCACCTGTCTTAAGTCAGTGGGTAACTGATGTTCTGTACTATTTGAAACTGGAAAAATTAAATTCTCACTTAAAGGAACTGTTCAAAACTTTTTTAAAATGGGATAAGATCTAATTAATCAAATGTTAGAATAAACATTTACTGTATATCTAGGAAAATGACATTGTCCTTTCTTTGTTATTTTTAAAATATTTGCTCTTGCTGTTGGACTGCATTCCAGGCTACTTTTCCATCTCTGAGCAGGCACAGTTCTAAGCTAATAATCAACAGAACAGCATCAAAAAAAGAAAATGAATAATCCAGAAACATTAGGGACTAACATAACTTCCCTGTCAGTCACAAGTACAGAATGCAACAGCAGAAGTAACCGAGAAAATGGAAAAGAAATTATTACTGTAAATCAGAAAACACAATACATAAACTAATTATAAAATCCCATGTTGCAGTGCAACCTCCCACACACGAATTACACTACAAGACAATTTAAAATAAATAATGAAAAATGAACACCACAGTAAGTTTGAAAACAAGAAAAAAAATCCTTAAATAGTCTGTTTAAAACTTCTTGTGTATTTTAAGGTTCAAGAAATAAGATGGATCGATAAGCAATAGACTGAAAAATTTTAAAGAAACAATCTTAACATAATGTTCTTCAGCCCAACAAGGCCCTCTCCCATAATCACCAAAAGAAAAACACAAAAAGATTTGCAGTGATCTTTGGGGATCTGATTGTGTTTCTTTAGGTTTGTGGTTTTTTCTGTGATTCCCTTTTCCAGACACCATTATGGGGATGATTAGCGATGCCTGCATTCTTATCATTAAAGTGCTTTACCCACCATCTGACAATGTGTCTGTATATTCACATTTAAATAGTGCATAAATGCCAAAATAGGGATTTCCCCCTTAGTATGGATCTAAAGCGTTGTATGTTGTCAGCCATTTTCTCAAAACACATGTGATTGTGGATGGTGACAGTTTTAATTTGGGTTTGTATGGGCCTTTAGATATACTGCTCAAAATAATAAATTTACAGGATAAGTGCCATCTGTTCTTATATTACCCTTACTGTCTGTATTCCTTTGACCACTGACTAGTCTGTTTGTCTTCTCTGTCTTGGCACTATCCTGCTTAGGACTACTCACAGATCATTCAGTGGCTATATTTCTTCAGTCACTGACATCCTCTGTGGGCATTAGGTTAAAGCACCTGAGCTGTGCAGCACTTCTGGGCTTGTCCAGCTGGCACAATACAAGTCTTGTCATGGAAAACAGCTGAAACTCTGTAAAATATCTTAACAGAGAAGACCACACTCTCTCAGCTATCTCTACATGTCTTATTGATATTGCAACTTGGATGAACAGCTCAACATGGTAAAGATGAACATTCTCGTTATCCTAGCTCGTCCATCTTTTTAGTACTCCATCTCTGTTCAGCTAAGCTCATTATTGGTAACACCCACCAAATCGATACCCAGCCTTGGGGTTGCTGTCCTTCAGAGACCATGTTGCTACTGTCTCTTTATACAATAACTGCAAGATCAGACCATATTTGACAAAGTTTGCAGCACACCTCCTAGTCCAGGCTTTGGTCTCGTCGTGTTTGGACTGCTACAGCTCTCTGCTGGCAGAAGTACCAGCATGTGTCACCAAGCTGCTACAGATGATTCAAAATGCAGCAACACGTCTGATTTTTAACCACATATCACTCTTCTTTTTAGACACTACATTGGCTTCCTATAGTGGCGTGTATTAAGTTCAGATCCTTGATGCATTCATACAGAGTGGTCAATGTGTCAGCACCTACATATATAAGCTACCCATCTCTATTTGAAATTCTGACTCCCTCAGTCTGTTTAAGGAGCTTTGAAGACTCTCTTAGTGGGTGAATTTCTCTCTGACTGTTGGGTTTTGTGTCCTAGGAATTGTAACTGGCTTGCATTTTGTTTCACTTGTGATGATCAATTTTGTAACCTTGTTCTGTAACACTTGTTCCCAAACAGTCTGCCGGAGTGATGTTTACTCGGTTATGTTAACCTCTTTTGTAAATTGGTTTGGATTAAAGCATCTACTACACAAATTAATGTAAAATGAAAACAGAGATTTTTACAAAACAAACAGTTCAAACATAACATGTCTAATACTATCAACATCTTTAATCAAACTTATTAAAATAAAAAGGAAAGAAAATAACTGCCCAGTATCATAGTTATTTGGAAATCCAATAAAATCTAAGGTGAAACTAACTGAAAAGCTAAATACGTTATTTAAAAAAAATTCTAAAAGACATATATGATTATTCAAAATATACAAGGACACATATCACAATGAAAAAAAGAAGCTTAAGAGGCAATTATTATGAAAATGCCCTCCATTGGGGGTTGCATCCTGCCTTGGGCCTAATGCTACTAGGAGCCGAATTTGATAACAGATGATGGATAGGCTGTTATAATAAAGAGTAGCTTACTAAAAAGATGTTAATTAACTATGAATCATTATTATTGTTTGATGTTTTGATAGTTTACGGTGCTGCATTAAAGTAAGGAGATCAGGGTTCACGTCCTCTGTCCTTCCTAAGTGGAGTTTGCATTTTCTCCGAGTGCTTGCATAGATTTCCTTAGGGTGGTCCAGTTTCCTCTCATTGTCCAAAACAAATTATTTTAGGTGAATTGGCATGTTAACTTGGCCCTAATGTGTGTTTGGTGGGTGTGTGCGTGTATGTGTGGTCACACTGCAATGGACTGGTGCCCTGTCCAGGGTTTGTTCTTGCCCTTGCCCTGTGCTGGGTGGGATAGGCTCCATCACTCCCTGTGATCCTAGTCTGGATTAATGTTTTGATAAAATAAATAAGTGGATAAAATAAAATACGCCTGACTTTCACTCCTATGACTAACATTTATAACTTCCATTTTTTAGAGATTCATCCAGCATCTTTGAGCTGAAACAGATAAAAATGCTAGAATGCACAAGCAGATGTTCACATTTTTCACACTGTCTTTCAGTAACGATAATCTTATTGTATTATTCTCATTATAAACTGTCTAAACAAATACAATTTTCAGGAAGTGCTGAAGAGCTTTTTTGTTGTAACAATGAAAGAAATGCTATAAAATCTGAGAAATAAAAAATTGGCTTCAAAGTATTCACTAAGCTCCATGTATGAGATTTTGTGTAATGACACATGACAGCCAGGATTACTTTATAATGGTATTCATTGACAGGAAATAGTTCAAATGCATAAATCACATTGCTTGTCCTGTAAGATACAATATGTGCATGCTAATATTTTTGTTGTTTTATTTTTATTCATTTGGTTTTGAAGTTAAGAAATATTCTTTAATCATCATAATCAGTGTTTATTATGGGCTCATATTCAGCTTATGGTGAATACCTTGATGATTATATCATTTATATCTTGAAAAGTTATTCTTCTTTTAATGGAATAAAGTGAAGTATGACTATGCCTTTCTTTATACAAAACATGCCTTTATGCCAGTCATTTCTCCAAATTGTATTTCACCGCTAGGAGTACATGATTTAAAATAATATTCCAAATTTTATATGTTTGTGCCTCGTTACCAAATGAGGCTTAAAATAATAATGCTGCAAGTTAAGGATAATCCTTCAAGTGTGACAGATTTTCTTTATGTTTTTAAGATGGCAGTAAAAGCATTTGCATTTGTTTCATAGAAAATACATTTTTAATCTGAAAAAAGGCAAAGATTTTATCAATGAGGTTATTTTTAGGGAATTTAGTTAAAAAAAAAGTCAACCATCCATCTCTCCATCCATTCTCTTAAGCTGTTTTATCCTGAGCATAATGCCAAAGGGGAATTATAATACAAGATAAACTTTTGGATGTTTTTAAGATTTACTGCTTTAGTAGTATGCTAACTGCTAACAGTTTTTGACAGCATGTCACTTTATCTGAAGGTTCATATCCTTACTCAATTACTATGTACATTGTCAAGATTGTGACTGCAATGATGTCTTTACCAGGACTAATTTAAGGGGGTCAATAGTTGGGCCAAGATCCACAGCTAGAGAACTAACCTCATCGTCTGCTTCCTGGTCAGTCCTGACAGTGACCCAGAAGAGAACAGTACTTTCTGATAATAATAATAATAATAATAATAATAATAATACATTTTGTTTATATAGTGCCTTTCCCATGATGAAGGCCAGGGGTGGGCAACATTGGTCCTGGAGGGCCACAGTGGCTGCAGGTTTTTGTTCCAACCCAATTGTTTAATTAGAAACCAATCCTTGTCAATCTCAGAACTTATTTAATTTTATGGTTTGTTAGTCTGCAGTGTTAGGTTCTAATATCGTACATATTTCCCTTTCCAAGGATAACATCCAAACGATTTGTAGCCTAAAACGGATAATTTTCAGCTTGTGACATTTTTCTCTTAAGTGTTTTATTAAACCAGAGAGTGCATGATGAACCCACACAGGTATAAATGGAAACAGATTAGATGGAGAACTGCTGGCTCCTTTTTTTCATTTGCATCTTATTGCTAATAAGACGTCATTAAAAACAGTGAATGCAGCTGTTTAAGGACTGAAATAAGCAATTAATGGTGGGGAACTTTAATAAACAAGACCACTAAACTGAAGCACCAAAATGTCATTTGAGCAATAAGTGCTTTATCAGCCATGATTGACTTCTCATTAAAAAACTGGACTGGAACAAAAACCTGCAGCCACTGTGGCCCCCCGGGACTGATGCTGCCCACCCCTGGTTAAGGCACTTCGGAGTTTCAGAAAAAACAGCAGGGTACATGTAACATTGGATACATAGAACTCGAAAACATTTAAATACAAGATATACAAAGCATTAAATAGAATAAACCAAAGTTCACACAATAAACTAGAATTTAAATACTAAATTCAATACCAGAAGAAAAGACTAAACAACGCACATAATTTCGGACATAACACACACAAATTATCATAAGCATTTGGACAGAGAGGTAAACTGAAAGAAGAGGAAGAATGTCAGGTTGACTTAAGCTTAACTTCAGCTTTCCTGAACAGATTTAAGTTGTTTTTTAAAAGAATGAATGGAGTCAGTTGATGTAATTAACTTCAGGATGTCATTCCAAAGTCTGGGCGCCATACACCTGAAGGCTTTGTCACCCATAGAGTGCAGGTTAGTGTGGGGCACAACAAGATTGACAGAATCAGATGTCCTTAGTGGGGAGCATAGTGATGGAGGAGGTCACTGATTATGTCCTGTACAAGGCCATTTAAATCTTTGTAGGTTAATAATAGAATTTTATACTATGTAAGACACAGGGAGCCAGTAGAGGCAAAGGAGGATGGGTATTATGTGCGCTCTATTGCTGGTTCATGTTAGGACTCTTGCTGCAGAGTTTTGAATGAACTGGAGCTGTGATATAAGATTAGAAGTAGCACCTGCCAGTAGGAAGTTAAAATAATCAATGGAGGATGGGATAAAAGCATGGACAAGTTTTTCATCATTAGAAAAGGAGAGGGATGAGTGAACACAGGATATGTCATGGAGGTGGAAGTAAGAAAGTTTATTAATGTGGTTTATGTGATTGGAATAAGAAATGGAGGAATCAAATTCACAGGTTCAATGTCAACCTTTGTGATCAACTGGTCATTGTGCCATCAACCCACAATCTATTGTTTATTATTATTATTATTATTATTATTATTATTATTATTATTATTTTCATTAAAAGGTACAGTACTCTCCATTATGTTTGGGTCCAAGACACATTTTTTATTTGGTTTAACCCTCTGCTCAATAGTTTAAATACAAATCAGACAATTCAGACTTGATTAAAATGCACATTGCAAACTTTCATTTAAGAATATTTGCATACATTTTGATCACACCATGTAGAAATGACAAAACATTTTCTTAAATAATAAGCGTGTTTGTGTTACATACCAAAACACACAGGGCAAAAATAAATAAAAGTATCATCAGGCTAAGGTAAAAACCATATCTCTGGTGTAGACTTACAGTTTCATGAGACCTTGTCTTCAATGTATCCAACTCACCCTTGTCCCCTATAATGATTTTTTATTTTGATTATTGTTTTTTGTACTTTTTTTGTACTCGGCTGGTCAATTACTTTCCATCCAGTTGCAATGTAGATATCTGTACATTGTGAAAGCCAGCCCAACCACAGACAGACAAACACCATTTTCCAGTCCACCACACATGATTTATTAAACTATTTACAAATGCCAAGTCCATAAACAGTCCCGCACCACACACAGTGCTTCTACCACCAATCACCCTTCTTGCCGAGCCTCCCAATGCTCCTCTTCGGGCTGCCTTCTTTCCACTCTCCCAAGCCTTGTCTCCTTCCTCCCAACACCAGCTCCCCAGCTGTTGGAAGGTGGCCCCTTTTATGTTGCCCCAGATATGCTCCAGGTGCCCCTTGATGAACTCCTGCCGGCACTTCCTGGTGTGGCAGAAATGCCAGCTGAGCAACCGGAAGCACTCCGGGTGACCCTGGAATACCTTCCACCAGCACTTCCTGGTGTGGCGGAAGTGCTGGTTTCCAGGGCTTCAGGATCCCGAACCCGCCCCCTGGCAGTGGCCACGGGCCCCGATAGGGTTGATCCCAGCTCGGTTCCCATGACCCCCATAGCAACCAGGGCGGCTGTCCTCTCCTGGCATATAGGCGTCCCGGCTGGGTATGGTACCCCGCCATATATGACAACATTCTGTAAATTCATGTTGCTATTGGTGTTACTCTGATGTTGCACATCATCACTTCTGTTTGCTGTTTCAACTTAATTGTTTTTAGTAAATGTTTTTGGCATTGGCGCTTTTTTATTTTTGTGTTTCCTGGCTTTAACTTCTTCCTGCTTTACCTTATCATGCCCTGGTCCCACCTTGTTTGAGGCTTCTAAAATGAACTGCTAAAGAAGGCCAAGATCTTCTCTGGTCTACCCATAAGAGTCACCCTAGATATTGTCATTCCCTAACTACTACCTGCAGGCTTCAGCCTAGCAGGCCCCAGAAATGAGAGGCTAACTTTAAAAAGTTCAAAATATACTGTAATATCAAAAATATTAAAAATGTCTCACGTGAGTGAGTAACCGTGAAAACACTGAAATTCAGAGACGAATCGACTGCAAAAATAGAAAATATTGCAAAAGTACTAAAAAAAGCAAAAAGAAAATGAAATCCCTGGCATAGATAGCACAAAGAATAATTCAATAATCAAAGCAGAAATGCCAAAAGGCAATACTTACAATAAGACTGTCAGACTTCAATGAACTGTTTGTGAATCCTTTCCTTTGAGCTGCTTATAAAGCCAGAGGGATGACAGACCAGCAGTGACATCAGGGTGACATTGACCTTGTAATGTAGTTGAAATTAACTCTTGGGAGTTAACACAGTAATGTTCTGGAAATGCTAGGTGACTAGTGTTTAATGAATTTTGATGGACTGAATGGCCTGATCTCATTATTATGTTATACTATGATAGGAATAGCAACATATGCACTCTAAAGGAGGTACTACTATATGATTATTACAGTGACACCACTGTCGTATAAAAGATTGCATGTATTAAAAAGATTATTAAAATGCATGACAATTAAGCATACTGTGATGTATTTCCAGTTAAACAGTAACGTCATATTAATCTTAACATTTTGCAAACTTTGTACTCTCTGGAAGATTTGGAACCTTCCAAAGTAATCTGTAGGACTATGAACAAGTCTACAAAAAATGGTTAAGTGAATTAAGATTCTGGAGCAGGCATCCATCCCCTTGGTCTTAGGCCTGTCAAAATTTTTTGGTGTGAATTCTAAGAAAACAGTAGTCTGCAAGTGAGCTGACAAACCTCAGGAGGAGCTGGAGATTTTATGAGATACTATAAGTATTAGGAAGTGCCTAAACCTGCATGTAAGTAGCATCTGCTTAGAGTAATCAAAGTCAAAACAGATACACAACAGCACTGATTACATGGACAGAAATAAATATAATTACTGAGATTTAGGAAGAATATTACTAATTTTCCCATTGTAGGTCTGTGAAAGTGGGTAGTCAGTGACAGTAAATGCAAAGGAGGTAGTAGGGCAACAATGAAGAGTTATTTGACACATCATAGTTTGTTTGTTTTCACTTCTCATTTGATTCTGGCAGCTTTTTATAATTCATATGTAAATGTAAATGTAGTCGGATGTGCATGAACTAAAGATTATCAGCCTTCTTGGGAACTTTCATTGTTACATTCTAACACACAACCGTCATTTATCATGTTGTCTCAGTTATTTAAAGTAAGCCAAGAAGACTAATATTTATCACCTGTAAACACAAAATAGCATTCTTCTGTTTTCTGACTCTGCTTTCTCCAGCACATGGTCACAGCGACCTGGAGCTTATGCCATCACCAGTAGTTGCAACACTGGAAAACAGCTATGAAAATTAATATACTCCTTAACCACTCAAACCAGGCCAATTTATAGTCATCGGTTTATAGAAGCTGATCATCTAGTGGGATGTGGGAAGAAAACTTGGAGATTTTGGCAGCACTTAGTGAAAACCCACACAGACACATGGAAATCTGATAAAATCCATGAAGACAATAAGATGGCTGAGATTTGAACTCTCTCTCCTGGAGCTGTAAGGCAGCAGGGTCAACCACTGTACCAAAGTGTAGCACATCAATGCCACCCAAAACCAGCATGTGCAGGAGATGTGAGCTAATGCTAATACAATAAATATGCTGTGTTTATTTTCCAACTGATTTTATCTCACAGAAAAAAAAGTCAATTTTATTCTGTTAAAGGTGTTGAAAAAAAGGTTTTATAGAATCTACTAGAGAGGTGCCTAACCCCCAGTTATGGCCAGAATATTAGTAAAATATACAAAAGAAAAAGATACACAACAGAAAGGTTGAGTCAACTTTTGTCCATTTTAACTGGCTTCAGGTGTGATTGCTATATTGCCAGCACCTGTTTCTTGCCACAGGTGAGTTCAAGCGAACATCATATGCTTGAAATAAAACAATTTACTCACAATTTTGAAAAGGTGCCAATAATTTTGTCCGGCCCATTTTTGGAGTTTTGTGTGAAATGATGTCAGATTTAACTCTTTTTCTCTGTTTTTGTGTGTTGTTCCAATGCACATAAAGGAAATAAACATGTGTATACCAAAACATTTGTAATTGCAACAATTTTCTGGGAGAAATGGTGCATTTTCTGGGAAAATTCCAGGGGTGCCGATAATTTCAGCCATGACTGTACATGGCTCACTAGTATGTTTCAGAATCCCTCTACTCGTGGAGAAAAGAAGTGCTTCCTGGCTTCAGTCATAAATGCACCTCTCCTTAATTTCTTTATTTTCCGCATTTTCAAATCTCTCCATTTTCACGCTGGGGGTTAAAAATGCTGGGATAGTTTGGATGAAAGGCAAAAATGGAGACTAATGACTATGTTTATAAAATGAAAGTATAGTAGTGTGGATGTAGCCTAAAGTGTAGGGTCAATGGGCTTCTGACCTTCATGATCTGTGGTGTCAAAGAGGCTTTAAACACACTGAATGGAATTGAGTGTTTTTACTATAACATAGTATGACAGAATTAACTATTAGAATTTCCTCCCATTCATCAATTTTATAAACTAGTTTTAGGTTTGTGGGGAGTCTGATGGTATCAGATGCCACAGTGTTTTACACTGAACGTGAAATAGGCTAAAAGAACTTGATCATTTTAAAGACTCAAGAACTTTCTTTGTCTTGAAAAATGGATGTGTTTGGTAGATTTTTAAGCTTTTCCTCCATGCCTCATACAGTCCATTGTAAAGCGCCAGAGCGGGCAAGATAGTTTTTTATATTTGTAAAAAATACTCAACTTTAGAACACAACTTTGTGTAGCAAATACACACTGTATATAGCATGTTTGTGAAGAAATAAGTTTGACTTTAGAAATACCAAACTTACTGTTTGAACTAACTAAAACGACCTTTGAAAGCTATTCTATGAATAAGGAAAGTTGAATGATTGTAAGTTATTAAGAACTGTTTTAATTACTGAATGTATGATTTTAAGTTATTTCATTAGACCTTTAAAGCAGCAGTAAATGATGAGTAAATAAATATACTGCTGCCCCATTATCACCTGATTCAAAAGATATTTCTAGATATTTTTATACTTAAACTTTGCTAACACTATTCAGCCATCAAAACGTGGAGTAATTTTGTTGGTCTGTTTTAGGAATTGGCACATTTCTGTTCATGCTGTTTCATTATCCCAGCTGTACCGAACACAAGTTGGGAACACACCCATTGCTAAACACACACCCACTCACTACCAATCAAACAAACAATCAAAAAATATTACCGTTGCTGCAATGTTAAATATTTTTTATTATCTCTTCAATAGATGCTGATTATAAATTTTAATTTTCAAACACACAGTACCTTTGTACATAAGGAGAAAAGTCAGTTCATCTCTTTGTATATTATTTAGACCATTGAAAATTGTGCCCAAGCCATCCCCAAGGAAACTTCAAACTCCATGCACTTTATTTATATTTGGTATCTTGCTCACTAGAGAGTTGATTAATATTATTACTTATTTCCAAAAATGTTTTTATTATAATGTATCATCAATCTTAACAAATCTAAGTCATCAAAAATCCAGAAATTGCTCTGGACCCACTTGTTCTAATATTGATCTGGGAATTTGGAAGCAACACCTATCCTTGTAGTATTGGATACAAAATTCATCAAAAACAGAAAATAAGTCTAAAACATCCCCAAGAATCTAGGTAAGGACCATTGTGGTTGAAACAATATTATATATACAACCTTTTATATATTATAGTTCACATCCATAGTGAAGCTACAATTATTTAAATGTGTTTTTCTCAATTGGAGCAGACACTGATTAAGCGAGTTGTTGAGGCTCACACAATGAAGCAGATTTAGGATCTGAACCACTGTACCACACTGCCTAAACTACATTAACTTCTGCGTAAGGCAAGCATGGTGTCTGACCTTGAGTGCGACAGAAACTGCGTCCAGTTTTGGGTGAAACTGATTTTGAGTCTGGCGACGGATGCAACTTTGTGACTGTGTGCATTTCTGGCTCATGAATTAAAAAGTTCATACTGTCAAATTTGTTTGGGACTTTTGTAATTTGATAAAACCTGTTAGTCAATATTAATTATATGATATGATCAGGAACCACACTTTTGACCTCAATTCACTCTCCATACACGTTTGCTGCTCAAAAGTCACACTGGCTACATGAGTGGTCTGAACAGGCCACCCAATTCCTAGCAGCAGTCCCCAGGTACTTTTAGGCAACTTCAAGGGCATCTAATAGATATACTGTAACCCTCCATGGTGTACTGAGACCCATCCCTTGTTTTCTCACTTATTCATCATAACAAAAAGGAAAAACTACCAATTCAAGCAGCTTTCATTTTACGTTGGTATACATCAGTCGCACTCACCAAAATTGCTTTGCATAATGAATGCATCTGCAAACTAATATCAAACAGGAAAAGAAATCCATGGTCTAAATTTGATTATCTTCTTCTTTTCCTTTATCCCAAAGCATTGGTGCTAACTACTTTCATCTTTCATAGCCACATTTCATAATTGACCTTCATCCAGTTCATACAGTGTCTTCTTTTGCTGTTTCTATCCATCCTTTGTTGGTTATCTGTTCAATTTTATGCTTATCACATTCAGTTTTAGAATATGATTTTTTTGGTCATTTGAAGTCACGTCCATACCTTTACAAACCGTGCTGTCTTTTCTGGAATCAGTAAAACTCTTTGGTTGTCCCTGATGGTGTTGTTTTCAATATGGTAGTATATTTTCGTTACAGCTGAACAGAGCTAACCTAGATATTTGACGGCAGCAGGTCTAAATATATTTTCTTTTTGAAAATTCAGTTGTTATTGATCCTTCCTTATTTGGCACATAATTTCAGTCCTCTTCGTTATTCATACTTATTCGGTATTCTTTACAGAGTGCAAGCTTCATTTGGCAGAACAGCAGGACATCATCAGTATACCATATTGTTCATGATATTCCACCATTGATATCTTCCTTAATTGTTTTAGCTTAAAGAGGAATGGACTCAGGGCTGATAATTGATACTGTAATTTGTTCAGACATATTAGTGATTTTGTGCATTTTTCTTTATATATCTTAATGTGTTTGTCTAGTGCATTCCTTTTTGCAAACATGCACAATGCACCCAGAAAGGCTATGTGAAAAAAGCTATTGAGTTACTTGTGCCTTTCCACCATATAATGAGAAATATGGATAGCTTCTATCATTTCATTTTCTGATATATGCCTTTTTTTATTTTCTTTTGTTGCTGTTTAAGTGTGGAGTGTCTTTGTTAATAATTCTCTCCAAAGTCGGTCCCCAGACCAGTTGCAAAAGAGGGAAGGCTTCAATGTCCGGTGGCAACCAGTGATGGAAGGTTCATTTTGTATTCAGAATAATACTGGGACATCCTGCATTGTAAGCAATGTGTCAACACATCACCCAACATCAGAGAATAGTGCCCAAGGGCTAGCATGTCAAAAGTGGGCACACTTTATGAAGTTAACTCACATAAGAATACAAAAACAGCAACAAAGGAACAATAGGAACAACAGACTCCACAGTCTAGATGGAAAGAAGAATACATAAGGTAACCTGGTGCTGAATGTAAAATATACTTTTGTGGAACATTATCAGGAAACGGGTTCTGAATTATCCTTGATCTTTAAATGCAAACAAACATTATAAATATGCACAGAAAGTCTGAACAAATTATGCTTGTCACAACTGAACTTGAAAGCACTGTGACAAATACTTTCTCAATTTATGCTGCACAGAAAGGATGCCTTAAGAAGAGTAGAAGATGCTCCTTCTGGAAAGAGCCTGATGATTAAGCTTGAACGCTACCTAATGAAGAACAATCTTTGATGGTGGCATTAATTCTTATCTGGGATTTCCAGCCATAGACTGAATGCTTTTCATGATGAATTTAGTTTTTGCCAGAGATATTTATAGAAACTAAGAAACCTTGAACTTTGTTTGCAGATAATAATTTTGTTTTGGCAAACAACTACTTTCAGATGAAACCTAAACATTTGATCACCATAAAAAGTGGAAACATCATTAACAATATTCTTTAGCCTCAGTCAACCTGAATGAATATTATAACCTTCAAAAATATT